>VMDO01008781.1:57814-75139 GCA_007922755.1 Pedetes capensis
CCTCTTTTTTTTTTTTTTTTTTTTTGAACTTTAAGACAGGATCTTGCGAAGTTGCACAGTGTGTTTCTGGCCTTAAACTCACAGTCCTGCTGCCTCATCCTTCCAAGTCACTGGAATTACAGGCATGTGCCATGGTACCTGGCCCAGCTTTATCAGTTTTGATAAACCTTTCAAAGAATCAACTGTTGGCTTGGCTAGTTTTCTTTGTTTTCTACCACACTTTTTTCTATTATCTTTACTATTTCCTCATTTACCCATTAGATTGATTTGTTGTTCTTTTCCAAGGTCTTTGACATGGAAGTTTAAACCATGATTGTTTTCCTTTATTCATATATATATATATATATATATATATATATATATATATATATATAGAAGGTACAAATTTCTTTCTACATCCAAGATAGACACATCCCATAAATTGTTACATGGCTTAACTCAGTTATCATTCAGTTTAAACTATTTTTAATTTCCATTTTCGCTGTTTTCTTTACCCCATGAATTACTTAAAAGCATACTGTTCAATTTCCAGGCTACTGGAAATAGTCTAGTTATGTTTTTATTATTTATTTTTAGCTTAATACCAGTGTCAGCAGACGACAGATTCTAAGTGACCTCAATATTTTGAAATTTGTTAAAGTTTCTGGTCTTTCATATGGTCATGCTGGTAACATTTCCATATATAGTTAAAAAGAACATGAATTCTGTCATTGTGAGGTAAACAACATTCTGTATATCAATAAAGTTTGTTCAATATCCTACTCAGAGATTTTGTAAGCTTAGTGATTTTCACTACCTTTTCTGAAGCTATTGGAAAAGGTATTTTAAAGTTGCCACTACTTTTGTGGGCTTCTCTATTTCCTCTTTTTAGTTCTGTTTATCTTTTATATATTTTGAAGCCATGTTTTCCAGTTATACTAGAGTTATGATATTTTCTAATGGAGCAACTTCTTGATCTCCATGAAATATCCCCTTCTTTTGAAGTTTCTTCTTTCTCCTACATCTAGTACCTTTTTATTTTGTGCTGGACAGTATATGAAAGAACTCCAGAAACTGTAATCAACATTATCAGTTATGAGAGACGAGTTTCCTTCCCTCACACACCTCCCCATTAGGCAAATTGGGTAAAGAAGTGACCATCTCAGTTTAATCAGGGGTTAATCTGGATTAGGCCTGATTATAGTTTTGGTAAATTTTAGTCTACCTCTGATTCACCCCTGCTCCTAAGGCATGTCTTCCCCTCTGCCCTATTATGGGCCGCGAGATTTTCAACTGACAGTTTAATGGTTCTTTAACTCCTCCATCTGGAAATATTATGGGAGAAGTTTTCAGTTTAGCTGTTTAACCTCCCGGCACATAAATCTTTAAAATCTGGTAAATGTCTTAAGTAAGAAACAGGCTCTGTATTTGAGGTTCCTCGAGCTCTCTGTCACCAGATGAATGCCAATCTCAGTTGGTTTCTTCATCTCCTGCACCAGTCTTGCTAAGGAGGAGCCTGAATGCTGAGCCTCCAGCTTTGGTCAAAATTAGGAAGTGCACCCAGGTGAGAGCAGCTATAGATTGTCACTATCTACTTACCCCTGTTTCTAGAGGCTTTCAGCTCTTATGCACATAGTTTGCTGGCCCACTCTCCTAGCTATCTTTTGCTTCCTAAGTATCATAAGACCTAAGACCAAAGGAAATTTCACTTTGTCTTTCAGAAGCTTTCCCCTAGCTCTTCCCCTAGCTTTTGATACAATCTTAAAATTCAAATAATGCCTTTGAGGATAAACTCTCATTTGATACCTTAGTCCTAAACAACTACTATAATCTCCCCTGGTTTCTCTTTTCTCGAAAAGACCAGGCCTCTGCCTGGCCCAACTGTCAGTCCTAGCTCCCAACCAAAATCAGTGAATATCCTCCAAGGAGGGAAAAATAGTTCTATAATGCTCAGCCTACTCTGGAATTTTAGCTCACCTATTTTTTTTCTTTGCTCTGATGAACTTGGGTTCTGTGGTGGTAAATCCAAGTATTATTGTTGTTAGGTGCCATTGAGTCAGATCTGACTCATAGTGAAACCATGTACAACAGAATGAAACACTCCCTGACACTGACACTATGTCAGTGCTTCTCCACTATTCACAATGGCTGATTGTTTCAGGAGTGGGCTGCTAGGTCCTTCTGGTGGGGTTTAGCTCAGTTGGTACAGTGCTGATCTGTGCTCTTCTGAAGGCCTTCATTCAATCCCCAGCACTGAAAAAAATGGGAGAAGGACCTGGCAGCCCATTCCCAAAGCAGTCAGTCATTAACAACCCTATGAATAGCAGAGAAGCACTAATATACTGCCAGGTACGGCACAGTGTTGGGAAGTGCTTCATTCTACATTGTACATAGGGTTGGGTCGCTATGAGCTGGACCTGACTTGATGGAATCTAACATTTTTCTTTGCTTCTACAGTTCTCCAATACCTTTTAAAATGTGATTGTAATTTATCCAGCTGTGTCTAGATGTTAGCAGCAATAGCAATGTCCTGCCATCGTGCATTACATAGCACTTGGAAGTGGAAGTTAAATCATCATCTCAAAAATCTACACCTTAATACTATGCACTATATTGGTTTTTTATTTTTTGGCTTTTGATATTTGTATGGTTTTTTACTAGTATTCTATTCATACACATTAGTGGGGTACAGAGTAATAATCAATTGATATATCCATTGTGTAACTATTAAATCAGTTTTGCTTACATTTCCATCTCCTTAAACATTCTACAGAACAGAATAAAGGAAAAAACTAAGTAAGGATTTTAATTAACATGTAAAGACAGTCATATGGAACCATGGGTTATACCCTGATTTTTTCTTTCCTTTTTCTTCCCTTTGTTTCATATTTTCAGAGGTGCCTTCTGTATTTCACATTTTTTTCTCTCCCTCTATACCCCTCTATGTTGTTCTTTCTCCCTTTCTTTCTTCCTCATCATCCACTCTCTCCTACTAGTCCCCTCCCCCCTCCTATTGGGTCCATTTGCATTTTCCATTCTTGGATAAGTATGACTGTGTGTGTGTGTGTGTGTGTGTGTGTGTGTGTGTGTATGTGTGTGTGGTGTGTGTGTGTACACATAATTTTTTTTCTCTTTAAGGTAAGTTTAGCTCCTGCATATGAGCAACAACATGAGGTATTTCTCTTAAAATGATACTCTCCAGTTCCATCCATTTTGCTGCAAATGACATAATTTCATTCTTCTTTATTATTGAATAATATTCCACTGTGTATATATACCACAAATTTTTAATACAATCCTCTGTTGGTGGGGATGTGGATTGATTCCATACCCTTGCAATTGTGAAGAGTGCTGCATTGAATATGAAGTGCCAGTGTCCCTGTGGTATGATGATTTATCTTTCTTTGGGTATATTCTTAGAAGTGGTACAGCTGGATCATATGGTGACTCTATTTTTAGTTTTCTAACGTACCTCTGTATTGATTTCCAAAGTACCCGAACTAATACACAGTCCTATCAGCAGTACTTGTAAAAGGATTTTCTCCACATCCTTGCCAGCATTTGTTGTTATTTGTTTTGTTAATCATGGTCATTCTTACTGGAGTGAGAATGGAATCTCAAAGTTGTTTTAATTTGCACTTCCCTAATGGCTAGGGATATTGTGTATTTTTTCGTGTGTTTATGGGCCATTTGTATTTCTTTTTTTGAAACTGTCCATTCAGTTCCATTGCCCACTTATTTATTGGATTATTTGTTACACTGGTGTTTAATTTCTTAAGTTCTTTGTATATTCTAGAAATTAATCCTCTGTCAAATATGCACTATATTCTTACCTGCAAGGCCAGGTTTTAGCCCTGGTTGCTTGTTCGTTTCATACATCTTCAGTACAAAATTGGGGATTCCTGCTACAGTCTTTCCTTGGTCTGAGCGGATACCTCCTTTTAATGCAGAATGATATATCCCACGGGGCATATTCACCATTTCTTGCTTCACAAGAGATGTAAAGAATTCTTCCAAAGCTAAAGGGGATAAAAGTAGATCAAAAGGGGAATAAATACAGTATCCTGGAAGAGATTCATTCTTAATTGGTATGTAAACATCTATACTCTATTTGAGGTTGCACTGCACATGGTAAGGAGAAAACTTTTGATCTCCATTCCTTTCTTAGTCTTTCTCAAATTAAAACACAGTACCAAGTTAGTCAAGTGTAAAAAACTTAGGAATCACTCTTATCAGGTGCCATGACACACACCTGTAATCCCAGCAACTTGGGAGACAGAGACAGGAGGATTATGAGTTCAACGTCAGAGGTAGCCTACAGTTTAGTGAGACCCTGTCTCAAAATAAACATAGGTTAGGGATGCAACTCAGTGCTAGAGCACTTGCAAATCATGTGTGAAGCCCCTTGATTCAATACCTAATACTGCAAGAAGAAGAAGAAGGAGGGGGGGAGGACGAGGAGGAGGAGGAGGAGGAGGAGGAGGAGGAGGAGGAGGAGGAAGAGGAGAAAAATGCTGTCAAAGGGAGCACCTGAGTAAAAGGTACATGAGAAATTTCCAAACTATTTTTGCAGCTTCTAAACGTCCTAAATTATAGTGGTACCTCAGCACTCAAGAGCAATCCATTCTAGAAGGCTGGTTGAGTATCAGTTTGAATGCCAAATACTTTTTTCCCATAAAAAATAATGTAAATATGTTTATTGGTCCAACATCATACTGAGCCAC
Organism: Pedetes capensis; assembly: GCA_007922755.1. Taxonomy (NCBI): domain Eukaryota; kingdom Metazoa; phylum Chordata; class Mammalia; order Rodentia; family Pedetidae; genus Pedetes; species Pedetes capensis. Next base: position 62,518 of record VMDO01008781.1, read on the forward strand.
TATCTCAGACATACGTGTGCCACTCATGCACTTAGCAATAAGCTCTTTTTAAATTCAACTGTTGTTTTGACTATTTTCCTCTTTCCTTCACTTTTATCACTAGAAGGTTTCTCAGGTCCCATGACTGTTTGGTATACACATATATTTACATGTAAAAAGAACCACGAGATCATGAACACAGCCCCAACACAGGTCTTTACTGCTTGAAATCAATGTGCAAAGAGATGCTTTCCCCTTTATTTCACCAGAAGTGTCATGGGTAGGTGTGGTGTCTCACAGGTTTTAGGACAGCAGATGCATGCAGAGCAAATGGTCAAGCAGTGAACCAAAATTCTCCTGAAAATACTGGTCAAAGTCTGAACTCATTGTGCACAGAGCACTTTGAGTGCTGGGGTACCACTCCATTTTAAAATAGAATTTTTAAAAGTCAATACCAGTAACAGTCTTTACTGTAATGCAAACTACTAGATTTACTTTGCAGCTGCTTTTGTGTTCATTTGAAAAGAATCCAGAGGAATGAAAGATCAGGATTCATTTAATTTCAGGACAATCTACTTTTCTGGCTACAGCACCTAGTGATTAATGCATATCATCCACTCTGTACATTTTGTGGTCTACATTCCTAAGGCTGAAGCCTTTGTCCTGGCTCATTTTTGTTGTTGTTGTTGTTGTTGTTGTTGCTGCTGCTGCTGCTGTTAGGTGCTGTGGAGTAGGCATCCAATCTATAATGACCCTACCTACAACAGGCAAAACACTATTTTCATGCTTCTCTGCTATTCACAGGGTTTTCAATGGCTGATTGTTTTATGGGAGTGGGTTGCCAGGTCCTTCTACCAAGCCTATGGTATCTGGTGTTCCCAGGTGGTCTCCCACCCAAGTACTAGCCAGACCCAACCCTGCTTAGCTTCTGAGATCTGATGGGATCAGACATCACAGTGGTATGGCTGCAGGCAGCTCATTTTTTTAGTTTTTTTAATAATCAGAGAGGAAAGCATGGCACAGAAAAATGAAAAACAGTGTCACTAGTAATGGTTTGCCAGACATAGTTAGCACCTAGACAACCCTCCTGATTCTAATCAGTGACTTTTCTCAAACAACCACAGTTGATGTCAATTCCTCCCCCCTCTTCTCAGGGAAAGGCAATGGTAACCATCAAGTACAAAAATTGCAGAGGAGCCAGTTAATGGCCACCACTGCACCATTGCATGCTAGGAGGGCAAAAGCACCAGCAGACTTTAACGACCATCCCCCTCCTCCTCAAATGCTTCCCCTCCTCCTTCTAATACCGTCAAACTACAAGAAAGAATCATATAAGAGGGAACAAGTCATTTTAAAAGCACCAACAAACTTTTAACTAAGGCTGTTTTAGGACACAGAGGAACACTGCATAACAAGGCTTTTTCCTGCCCCAGGCTCCCTATTAACCTCAGGGTGGTCCTAGACTGAGGAGCCATGAAGTAGGAAGTGAGGAAGAAGAAAGGTGTGAACACATCTTTGAGGCTTGTTTTAAACATTAGGAGAAAAGAAAAGGTGAAGTCTTTGTCTAAGCTGTATCACTCAGTTTGATCTAATGCAAGGAAGCAAAGATTTGGGATAGAAGATTTGTCTAGAAATAAATGATATATATTTGGCTGAAAACCAAAGGAAAAAACTTCCAACATTACACATTAGTGTGATTATGTCTATGTTTTTACTGAACTTTGTTTTCAGAAATTATATTTTTCCTTCTATAAATATTCAAGGTAGACTTGGAATAAAAAGTAAAATATTGGCTAATACTGAAAAGCTACGAATCACAATGGATTACTTAAGGAATTTTCAAATAATATTTTAATGACCAGAAAATTAATTTTAAATTATAATAAGGTAAATTCCCAGCCACAGTCCATAGTCATTTATTCAGATGTGGCTACCTACTGTTTCTTGGGTTAGGGATACTGTAATAGGGCCAGGCGAATTTTCCTGAACATGACATCCATACAGAATGATTACCACACATATGCACTGGAATACTTTTTTAAATGCCAAAGGTCCAATAAGTTTTATCTCAAAATTGGCGGCACAATTTAAAGTTTAAAAAATACTGATAGCTCTCAAACATCAATAATATCTTTGGAATACCTTATAGAAAGAATAAATTTATAATAATGAAATACCCAGTAAACCTCCAAACAGTCTAATGATCTTTTCACTGAGCTTATATAATGAAGAGGCATTAATTAAACCAGTGACCTAGAATCCCACTGTGAATTTAGCTTTTGAAATTAATTTTAAGTATCAGTAAGAGCAATCATTTAAGCTAATTTTCTGGTTCAACTCTACGCAAGTCTAATGCTTTTGGGAATGCTTTGGATCCCATACTACCTCAAGCAGTCCCTATAGAACCAGTGGGTGCACTTAGCATTTCAGTTAGAAAGTAAATACTTATGATACTACTGAATCTACACAAACAAAAGAGCACAATTAAGTAGGTAAAGTCACTAAAAGATGACAGCTCCCCTACCACCAGCTAGGAGTCACCTGGTAAAACCGAAGGAGCAGTGAGTGACAACAGTTTGACATAGCAAGAGCCAGGAACTGAAAGATCCACATCTTCCTCATCTTCATCTTCATCCAACTCCTCAGGAGTAGGGATTTCTGGTCTTATCTGAAATGATAAATTGTAAGTTTATACAGAGGATGATAATAAAACATGATGTAAAATCTTTTCTTTGTCCTTTTTGTGTCAAGATTAAAAATTGTGTTTGACTCCATCATGCTCTAATGTCAAAAGACTGTTAAAATTAATTTTTAAAAATCTATTCATGTTCCAGATTAATTAAGTGATACACTGTAGTTGTATTATTAGATATGATCTCAGATTCATTTAAAGAGCCAATGGTAATACAGTAAGACAATCACCATAAGCCAGCATAAGCAATGATTACTATAGAAAACTAATAAAATTCGACACCGTCTGAAAATAAAATGCAAACATTGACATATTCATTATATTGAACTTCTATGGGTTATAATTAAATATTTGCCTTGTCTGAATATTTTTTAATCTGTGATTTCAACTATACTTCCATGACAAAGCTTAAAAATCTTCCAATAGAAATATAGTAGAGATCAGAGAATGACAAATGTTTTAGTTGACTTTTTTTTTTCAGACTTTCAGTTTGTTGCTACGGAATATAAAACACTAAAATCTGCAATTGGTAGCTAAACTTTATTGTATCCAATTTATCTTTTGAAGGTTTTTGGTTGCTCTGTGAGGTTTGTGTGAACCAAAAATGTAAAATGTAAAAAGATTATCACTATTATAGTTCTGCAAGATATATCTGTGAAGCAATTCATTAAAACTTTAATACTTTCAATGACACAACATCATAATGCCCACATGGAGATAATTAAGCATTAGGGGAGAAAATAAAAATATATAAAAGTGCTTTCTATAACCATAAAGTGCCCGAATCTAATCATTACCATTAGCTTGTCTCCCAGAGTTATTTTTAGAAATAATTAACAATTCCTGCAGACTACCTTCTTCATAGGTCCCCAAAGCACTGTTTCATTTAGGAACTGCACTGAGTCAGGATTCTTATAGGGGGATAAAAGAAAATAGGGACAAAGTGCTTCTCTTAAGTATAATTATCTCAACTCCAATGAAGCCTTTCAACCATAACTAGTGTTCTCTTCACTGGTGATGGAAGAATGAAAACAACTTGACCAGCACAGTCGTTTGTGAGACAAGATTCAATTTTGATTCAGTATTGTGTACTTAATTCTCAGATGGCTAAACCAGCCATACTTACAGAGATAACAATCAGATATGCTGTAGAGAGAACATGACAGCATTCCTTGATAACTCAGGATGCCAAAGATACGCTGACATGTTTGCAAGTCTTTTGGTTCAGACAAACAAGGCTTTTTGAGTGTTTCTGGTTTCATAGATACACTTGGAATTTTGTAGGTTTTGTTTTTGTTGTTAGGTACTGTGGAGTCGGTATCCGACTCATGGAGACCCTACCTACAACAGACGAAACATTATTGTTGTGCTTCTCTGCTATTCACAGGGTTTTCAATGGCTGATTGTCTTTTGGGAGTGGGTTGCCAAGTCCTTCTCCCAAGTCTACAGCATCTAGTGTTCCCAGGTGGTCTCTCATCCATGTACTAACCAGGTCCAACCTTGCTTAGCTTCCAAGATCTGACAGGATCGGATGCCACAGTGGTATGGCTGCATGCTTCTAGGTTAGTATTACCAAGAATTGTCTTAGAGATTCTAACCAGTCCTGGTATACTAAAAAGTCCTGAGGGGGAGAGGGAAGAGTTGGTTCTGTGTCCCTCTGCATTGCTTCCTGGCTTTTTGATATAGTATCTTTGGAAAAAAGTAAAAATAGTTACCATATAGCCCAGCAATTCCATTCCTATGTATTAACTAAAAGAAAGAAAATATATGATTACATGAAAACTTGCACACAAATGTTGGGCTATTCATAACAGCCCCAAAATGGGAGCAAACCCAAACGTCCATCAAATAATAAATGGATAAACAAAATGTGGTATATCCACATAAAGGAATATAATTCAGTAATAAAAAGGAATAAAGAACAGATACATGCTACACACAAAAGAACCTTGAAAACACTATGCTCAGTGAAAGAAGCCAATAACAAAAGGCCATATCCTATCTGTTTCCAGATAAGGTCCAGACTAGGCAAATTTATAGAGACTGAAAGTAAGTTATTGGCTGTTTAGGGATGAGAATAGGAAGGGATAAAGAAGACTGACTACTAATAGTTTCTTTTAGGGGAAGAGGAATGTTCTAAAATTAAAATATGATTTTCTCTGACTAAATAATTCTTTGAATATTCTATAAGCATTGACTTTTTTTACTTTAAATGAGCAAATTGTATGGGATGTGAATTGTATGTCAATAAAGCTATTTAAAAACAAAGGAAAGAAAGAGGGAGGACTACAACAGAGAATGAAAATTACCATGAGTCACACAGCCTCTGCTGTCACCTCCATTTGACAGCCTTGAACTAACATAGCAACTATGCCAAAGGACCAAATGTTTCCAGATTGTTCAGTATTAAAAGGAATATGACCATTTTTGGCCTTTTTTCATACCTAGTCCTTCTGATCAATCAACCTAATTACTTAAAATGAGTCACAGCAACCAGCCATCATTATTTCTAAGAATCACTAAAGAAAGATTGGAGACAAAGCAAACTGATCTGCCCATCAATCTTAAATTGTTAATCACATTCACATAAATGTGCCTATATTAACTTATGTACTATGCAATAACCCCCACATGTCTGTCAGCTTGTCATGCTGTGAGGGCTTGCAAGTTGCTATGATGCTGAAAGCTATGCCACTGGTATTTCAGATACTAGCACGGCCACCCATGATGGAGAGCTTTCAGCTCCACTTACAGACAAAGACACACTAGGTAGAAGGATCTGGTAACCCACTCCTACAACAATTAGCCATTGAAAACCCAATGAACAACAAAGAAGCACTGTCAAATATAGTGCCAGAAAATTAGCCCCTTAGGCAGGAAGCCATTGAAAAAATGATGAGGGAAGAGTTGCTTCATCAAAGTCAGCCTTTATGACAGGAATGGAGGAAAGCCCCTTGGACTTCCTTTTGCTGATGTGGCACAACTCCAAATGAGAAAAATATAGTGGCTGCAACATTGGGCTCAAACATAAAAAGACTGTATGCATAGCAAAGTATTGGGTAGTGTTTCATTCTGTTGTACATGGGTGGCTATGAGTCAGACCCAACAGGCCAGTACCTAACAACAACTATGCAGTGAATAGCATGTCTGCATCTCAAATATGCATAAATTTAAAAAAATTACAGATGTACTATAATTTAAGTACAGATGACAAATGCTATGAACTTATAATGGTATGACTACCCCTTCAACTTTGTTTTCTCAAAGGTGAACAGACTCCCCTGGAAAAATGAGCATAAGACCTTGGTTCCAGTATGTTTGCCTCATCCTCTGCTCATCTGTAAAAGAGTTATTTTTCTAGCTTCCCAATGCTAACACCAGTCTTTTCCCTTAGCTGGTGTGTCACAATTGAATAAGCTCCTTGTGAGCATAACTAGGGAGAATCAAGATAAGTCATATATCTGTGGAAGTTATAAAATTTTGGCAAGAATATGCCATTAGTGGCTAAGACAACCAGGAAAAATTACATATATATTTAAACACACACATGTAACAATAACAAAGCCCTTGCCGTTACAGCTAAGGTTTGATAAAGAAACTTAAGTGGAAGGCCAAATAAAAGAATGACAAATTATGTACTTTTAAAATCTGCTTCAAATTGAGTACTGTAAAGCTTAACCTACAAAATGCCTTACTATGGTTTCCAAGCCAGATAACCTTTCAACCATCTTTCTGTATATATAACCTATGAAAATCCAAGAGTCTGTGCATAAACAGAGGATTTTAATTTGGAACATGTCAAGTATCTGCATAAATGCAGTTAAAAAGAGAAACAGCTTCTGATGAATGCAGTGACATTCGCTTAAATCAAAGCCAAACGGGTTATACCATATTTATACCAACACTAGATGCATAATGAGTTCCTTTATATTACTTCTAAAATTAACTTCAGAAATCAACAAAACATTCTATCTTAAGATCTCTACAATAAAAAAGTTAATTTTTAAATAGCTGAATATTTTTAATGAATTTAAGTAAGAGAAGAGAATCAATATCGTCTACAAAAATGTTTATCCATTACTGATTCTTTTTATCAGAAAAACAGTTATCTAGATTTGGTTTGTTTGTTTCTTTCTTTCTTTTTTAGGAGGAGTGCTAAAGAAGGCAGGAAAGAATGGTAAATAGCTAAAAAGAACGGAAGAAATACAAATTAAAAGGGAAAAATGTATTCTTGCCAATTTTCAACATTAGAATAAATAGATCCTCAAAAAAGTATTACTGGGGTTTAGCTCAGTTGTTAGAGTGCCACTCTATATTCTTTGAGGCCCTGGGTTCAATCCCCAGCACTGCAAAAGATGGGAGAAGGATGTGGCAGCCCACTCTTGAAATAATCAGTCATTGAAAACCCTATGAGGGTCTCTCTATGAGCTAAACCTGACTCAAAGGCACCTAACAACAACAACAAAAAGTATCCCCCAATTTCTGAACCAAATTTAAACTTGCATTTTAAGAAATTGACAATGCTAGTATTACAAATTAACAGAGAGATTAACAATGTTATAGTTATGAACTTATAAAATACATGCATTCCTTCAACATGCCCAGTTCACAGACCAGGACTTAGTATATATCCAACAAGTAATTACTAAATTGATACGTGTAAAGTGTTTGTCACCTGTGTTGTTGCTGTCTCTAGGTGCCATGGAGTTGTATCTGACTCCTAGCAACCCTCATAGGGTTTTCAATGGCTGATTGCTTCGGGAGTGGATTGACACATCTTTCTCCCATTTTTGTGGTGCTGGGGATAGAACTTCAGTCCTCAAAGAGTGTGGAGTAGCACTCTGCCAATTGGCCTAAACCCCAGCCCCTCTGTCACCTGTAGTCCCACAGAATTTCCTATAACAAGGTAGTGACAAGAAAAATGAGATAACAAATTGCCATTCAAATCCCTTACTCAACAAAGTATCTCATTCACCTCCACTATCCACTGACATTTTTTGTGTTGCTTTAAATGTACTGTTTCAGTCAACCTTACATCTATCTGCCTTCTGATGTCTGCCATTCCTCTTATTCCTTTTGTTTTACTCATCTGTTAACTTTCAACATGTTATACAGTATAAATTGATGTTTGCGAATCAACAAGAAATATTCAAGTAAATTTAAAGAAGTAGCACTTATAAAAGTAGCTGAATTATAATTCACAAAAGTATCCATGTTTGTAAGGATACATTATAATCTTTTTTTGTTGTTTTTAAATTCTATTCGAAATTCACAATGGGCTTGAAAGTTCATTTCACAAGTTGCCACAAGTGCAGAGACCATGGATGTAATTTCACTGGAAAAGTGTACAGTAATCTTAAATCTTATGAGAAAGCCAATTGCCCTTGGCACAGAATAAGTAATCTTTGACAACAAAGAAGAATCTTAGTTTTTACATTACAGAAGTCCTGCTTGGCAGGGACTCTGGAAACATTTGAAAATACACTTTTATTGAAAATGAGCTTCAGTTTCATATCACTGCCAACACCTACAAAACAGAGGTGGAGCGCTGATCTGATTGTATCCTTCGCCTTTGGGGATTTGACACATGAACACTTTGACCATTTTCTAGACTTTTAAGTCTTTAGGTATTCAGACAGGCAAACTGAAAATAGTAATAAAAAGATGAATGCTGGGTACAATCTTGGAAGCAGTATTCTTCATGAGGAGACAGATCCTTGATATCAGAAGCTGGGGGGTAGAGTAAGGAAAACTTCCAACCTCTTATACCCCCTCAATCACAGCATCATTTGAGCATATCTACCACAGTGAGCCATTGCTACTTTGAGGATTAAGATACAATCCTGAAATGGATTAGGACAGAAAAAAGGTTAAAAAAACATGGCTACAAAATGATAAACCTTGTAACTTTCCTTTATAGCTCTTTACACTCTGATGGTAGAAATCCAAACATAAATAGAGCCCCAACTCTAAGCATAGCTCTACTCTTTATGTTGGAAGGTATAAAGAACTGTTTATGGTTACTCAGAGATCAGAGGACAGAGAAAACTTAGATGAAGGAAATAGCTAACATTTGACTTAGTATAGCAATTAACTGAGTATAAATTCTAACAAACATAATCAGAAACTGAATATAATCCCAGTCATAAAAATATAAACATCAATATTTATGATATTTATAAAGAGGTAGAGAATAAAGTCAAGAGTACATGGGTGTTATTTAATAAAAACAATTGCACAAGATGGTAGATTACAGGAATAATTGCTAAAAATACTGGTAATTTTGTGTTGTGATCTAAATGAGTAATTCCTTTTTAAAAATAATAAAAGACATCTTTCGAGGTGCTATAGCTAATTTATTTGTAGGAACTTGTGCACCAAATTCACATCATGTTTTACCTTTTCCTCTTTTCTTTTTGAAAGGAGCAATGGGAATTGGTAGCCATCATAGTACAGTTTGAAGTCCCATTTGTTTTAATTGTATGTGTTATAAAACACCTCTACTTAAGGCTTCCCATTAGTAGTCACTGTGTGACAAGCTGGCCAGACTGTGTTTAAGAGTCTTCAATACTCTAGGAAATCCTGCCTTACTTAAGATTTGGTTTTATAAGAGCCTATTTTCAGTTTTCCTTATATGGTGGCTACAACTCAATTCAGTAAACACATTCCTACTGGCATCTTAATCTCTAGTGTAAGCCTTATCCTAAGGAAAAAACCAAACTCATTTTAATGTCAAATCTTCTTGTCATTTGACCCCCAAGACATTTTCTGGATAATGTTACATAAATCTTTATGTAACAAAATGTCTGCCTTATACTCGAAAGGCATTAAATAAATCTATGTATATGTATTAGTAGTATTATTAAATGTGAAATCAGTTATCAAACTCCTTAATATGACCTAATAATTTAGAGCTGATTATATTAAATAAAAATTAGAAAAGCCTGTATGTTTAAAACTAAAATGATAAGTTCATTTTAAAAACTAAGATAATGTCCTACTATGTGCAAACCTGTGAAATGTAATGATACTTTCTTCATCCAGTTCTCTGTGATTAACCTATATATCATTTCACACTATGCTAATAAATAGCAGGGTTTTTTCATATGGCATTTGCTCTTTATCACAATTAAAGACCTTACAGGTGATAGGAAATCTTAGTCTAGGCAGGCCATGCTTGGCTTTGAAGTTCAAGACAGCATGCTGACTTGGCAGCAAAGTGGTCCTTACAGTGGAACAGATCTTCCAGAAAAAGCCATAAATCCAGTCACCTTAGGGCAAATTTATTTGCACCACAGCTGATTTCCACCTGCTTCACTGAAACTTAAATTTATGATGCATGAAGCCTAAGACCTCTACAGTTTTTACAGATTAAACAAATAATAAATATGAACCCCTATGTTGGACAGGGCTGAGATTTGGCTCAGTTGGTAGAGCACCGCTCTGCAGTCTCTGAGGTCCCGAGTTTGATTCCCAGCACTGTAAAAATGGGATAAGGACATGGCAACCCACTCCCCAGGTAATCCCGAAACAATCAGCCATTGAAAACCCTATGAGGGTCACTATGAGTCGGATACCAACTCGAAGGCACATAACAACAACAACAACATGTTGGATAGACAACATATCTAGAGTTACATATATTCATCCAGTAAAGCTCTTATAAGAGAGGGCATAGATGTCATAAAACACAGCGAAGTGAAGAGATACCAGTGAGAAAACACAAATGCCTACCTGTTCAGGCAGATGCAGAATAGTGTGTTCTCCTGCACTAAAGTGGGACAGAGATTTATATGCAGCATTTGCTACAACAGGGTCCTAGGTAAAAAGAAAAGAAAACAAACAAAAAGCAATGTATGTTAAGCATCAGATCTGGAGGAAGAAAGAATATCTTCCCTCACCAGCCCCAAGGTTCTATAGTTCATGCATTGGAAACGCAATTTAAGTCTTGCTTAAGCCAAAGGGACATTTACTAGCAATTTCAGAAAAGAATCAAATTCCTCATATTAAAAGAAATATTATAAAAAGAAGAAATATTGTGAAGAAAAGAACAAAAAAACGTAAAGATGAAAAGAAAGACAACTAGAAAAATACCAGCATCAAACATTTCTCTGGAGACACTGTCCCAAATCAAAAGGTCAGATACACCAAATTTTTATCCTAGTTTGGACACTGAGGTAACTCATAACTGCTCAGGTCCTGTGAAGTAGCATGTTTAGTGGAAGGAGATGAGGGTTTAGAGTCTAACAAGTCTGCGTCTGGATTCTGGTCCTCCACTTGTTAATAGGCCAAGTCAGTCTTTCAGAATCTAAGTTCATTCACCTAAGGGTCAGGTGTAACATCACCAATACCCTCTTCTTTTAGAATTAACACATAAAAACTGTACTGGACTTTTTGTTCATTTTTTGGCATGCTTATTGGTAGAGGAAGACTAAAGCAGGACAGGAGAAGGACCATATAAAATATGAGATAAGGTCAAGAATCCCTCATTACGTATGTCAGACTCAAAATGGATTAAGTACACTTTATGATGAAAATGTACTGAAGGGCATAAATTGAGGGCAATTTTTTAACTCTAAACTTACTAATAGTCACATTTTTTAAAATCAAGAAGTCATCATTTCAAGACAGTCCCATTTCTGATTCTAAGAGTTATACTTCACAATTTGTTCCCTAGCTTTGTTCTGTTTCACTGACACCCTCTTGTGATAGTACCTTGTTCTGAGTGTGAGTCCAGAGGAAGCTGATGACTTGAACTTTAAAATTCTGAAAAATCAGGAAAGAAAAGAAAAAAATGTTAAGACACAGGTAAAACTGAGAATAAATAATCTGAAGTAGTAAATATTAGAAATTAAACCAAATTTTAAATTATAGCATCATTAAATGACTCAACCTAAATTTATCACTCATAAACAAAAATACTCAGAAATAGACCAATCATCTAAACATATGGATAATTTAAACATATTGATATTTTAAGATTATTAAATCTAGAAATCTAACCATTTCTTACTTACCTTTCAAGTCCTATTACAAATGTCACTGTTTCATGTCACTGTTCCCAAGCCACTACCCAAAAGTGAGTTTGCCTTTCTCCAAGTGGCCACATGGCAGGTGGCACATTTCAGCATCTGGGATGGTTAACTTCCTACTAGGCTGCACAGACCTCAGGGCAGCAACTGTACTTTAAAATTTTTACAATACTCTCATAATAAGAGTCTTGTCTCCTTCATGTGAATAAATCATAAGGACCCAGAATTAAAAACAGGAAGGTAAACTGGGTGGGGTGGTGCACATCTGTAATTCCATCAAATGAGAGGCAAAGTGAGAAGGTCTCAAGTTTGAGTCAAGAGAAAGAGGCGTGGGAGGGGGAGGAGAAATATTTACAACAAAAGTAGTTACTATATCATATCTTTCCAATGTAAAAACAGACAATGCATTGAACTCCAAATGCATACCTCATATTCAGCTGTATTGACTGTTAAGGAGGGAACCAGAGAAAATAGTTCACTCAGAGTCTTCAAAATAAGAGGTCTTGTGTCACAACTCAACTTTGGAGACAGCGCATTCCAAGTGGAACGAATGCAAACCACCTGTGACACAAATTTTAAAAGTCAATACCTAACAAAACCCCAACTCACATAAAGACCTTAGTTAAGAGTGCTATATTCTATTATAAGGAAACAAGCGAAGAACAAGGACATGCCTAGAAGTTAAGATTTAATAAGGTATTACCACTCAAAAGAAAATTTTAAACAATGTAAACTATTGCAGATCCATCCTGACTCACACAATTCCTTTTTTTTACAACTTTGTTTTGGTTACCCATGTAAATAACTCACTGTCTCCATCTGTTATGGTTTGGGTATGAAGTATCCCCTAAAAAGGCTCATGTAAGTAGGTTTGGTCCCCAGCTTGTGGAGCTGTTATGAGGTAACTGGGTCATGAGGC
>VMDO01008782.1:0-17750 GCA_007922755.1 Pedetes capensis
CTTTTTACCCTAAATTCTCCCATTTATTAAGATGGGATATTTCTATTTTATTGTTATTATTATTATAATCATCATTTTGGAATACATAGTAAATAGATTTTTCATGTATGTATATAATGTACTTTGATATCTTCACCCCCAACATTACCTACTCTTATCTTCTACCCTCTTCCCACTGGTTTTCTTCCTCTTTTCAAATAGCCACCTTTATACTTTCATGGTTTTTTTTTTAAGTCTAGATTCCACATATGAAAGAAAATATGCAATATTTGTCTTTAGGAGACTGAGCTTATTTCCTTCACATGATGATTTCCATCCCATCTGTTTTTCTGCAAATGATATAATTTTGTTCTTTATGATGGTATAAAACTCCATTGTATATATATACCACATTCTCCTTACCTTTCTATCAATTGATGTGCACCTAGGCTGATTCTGTAACTTCGCTGTTGTGAATGTTGTTGTTGTTGTTAGGTGCCCTCGAGTCGGTATCCGACTCATAGCGACTCTCATAGGGTTTTCAATGGCTGACTGTTTCGGGATTGCCTTGGGAGTGGATTGCCAGGTCCTTCTCCCATTTTTGCGGTGCTGGGAATTGAACTCGGGACCTCAGAGACTGCAGCACAGCGCTCTACCAACTGAGCTAGTGCCACAGTAAAGACAGGTGTGTTGCTGCCTCTGCTATTTGTTCACTTGTTCTTTTAGTATATACTCAGGAATGGTTTAGGTGGGTCTCTGTTGGGGGCTTTTAAAGCACACCATAAATAGGATCCCTCCAACAAGCATGAGGCGCTTACACTCAGGCTACATTCTACTCACTCCTTTATCCCCCCTCCCATCGAGTGAGTAAAGATGGCCCCTGACCAGCCTGACCAGCCTCACCCACCTCAATTTTGATTGGCTACCCCTAGCACTTCAGTTAAATAACTGCCCCTATCTGACAGGTATGACAGTTTACCTGCTGTACCTGTCAAGGAATGTGTCCTGATTGGCTAACCCTGGTACACACCCCCTCCCAGGAGCCTATATAAGCAAGCTCCTAGACCCCATCTGGACCCTCTTATTTTCACCTGCTATGGGACCCCATCACTTTGACCCAGTGCTCCCCAATCCTGTGCAAGACCACCTAGCAAGCCAACCAGTCAAGACCAGGAGCCCCTAAACACCAAAGACTACAAGCAAGCCACAAAGAGCCTCCCAATTCCTCCCCATCCTTGGGAAGGAGGGAGGCAGAGAAGGCAAGTTGCGAGAGTCAAGAACACCAGACCTCCAGTCCAGTGGAACACCAACTACTTGTAGCTGTGCCTTTAAGGCTGAGCTGTACCACCAGTGAGCCTACAGGCTCTGAGCTAGCACTTGACAAGGGCTGCTTGCTGGTTGCCCCTCACTTAGGGAGTAATCCAATAAACTTTCCCTCTCCTGATTCCCACAGAAGGTCTCCTGAGGTCCTTCTTTGGTGCCTCCGGCCACCACACCAACCTGGTCCAGTGAGTCCCAGACAACCACTTGTTGTCAGGGCAAGGCTCTGCCCTCTCCCCGGCCTAAGCAGAACCCGGACAGGTCACATGGTAGTTCTATTTTTAATTTATTGAGAAACCACCCTACTGATTTTCATAATGGCTGGGTGAATTTATATTCTTACCAACCATGTACAAAGGTTCATTTTTCCAAGCATTCTTGCCAACATTGGTGGTGGTGGTTGTTGTTGTTGCTGTTGTTTGTTTGATAATGGCCATTCATACTGCAGTGAAATGGAATCATGACATTGTTTTGATTTCCATTTCTTTTTCTTCTTTTTCTTTCTTTCATTCTTTTTTTCTGTTGTTGTTGTTGTTGTTGTTGTTGTTGTACTGGGGATTGAACCCAGGGCCTCTCAATGGCACATTTTACAAGTGCTGTACCACTGAGCTGCACCGTCTGACCATTTTTTACCTTTAATGAGACAGGATCTAGCTAACTTACACAGGCTGCCTCTGGTCTCGAACTTGCGATCCTCCTGCCTCTGCCTCCCGAGTCTCTGGCATTACAGGCATGAGCCTGATTTTCATTTTCTTAGTGGCTAAGAATGTTGAAGAGCTTGTCCTTGTTCATTGTCCTCTGTACTAATTCTCTTGGAAACTCTGTTCAATACATTTGCTAATTTATAGATTGGATTATTTTGTTTTTGGTGTTTAATATTTGAGTTCTTTAAATATTTTACATATTAATCCCATATGAGGGCTTCTATTGCTCTGTCTAATGGATAGCTAGCAAAGAGTTTCTGTCATTCAGTAGGATATCACTTTGCTTTGGTAATTGGTAATTGTGCAAAGCTTTTAAATTTGATGTACTCCCATTTGTTAATTCGTGTATTATTTCTTAAGCTATTACAAGCCTATTCAGAAAGTCATTGCCTAGCTTATATCTTGAATTGTTTTCCCTATGTATTCTTCCAATAGTTTCAAAATTTCATTTCTTCCATAAGGGTCTTTGATCCATTTTGAATTCATTTCTATACAGGGTGAGAGAGAGGGATCTAGCCTTATTTGTGTGAGAATACACTTTTCCCAGAATTATTAGTTATAAAGTCTGTCTCTCATCCAACATATGTTTTTGTCAACTCTGTGAAGAATCCGGGGGCTATGGCTGAATGGATGTATTCCTGGGTATTCTACTCTGTTCCACTATACTGTGTGTCAGTTTTTATGCCATACCATGTTGTTTTTGTAAATATGGCTCTGTAATATAATTTGAAATCAAATATTCTGGTGCCTCCAGAATTGCTAATTTGCTCAGGATTGATTTGACTATTAATAGTCTTTTGTGTTTCCGTGTAATTTTAGAAATTTTTTGTATTTATATGGAGAATGCCATTTGGAATTTAGTGGAGATTGTATTAAATGTACAGATCACTTTTGATAATATAGCCATTTTTAGAATATTAATTCTGCTGATAAATGAACATGAGCAATCTTCCATATTCTAATATGTTCTTCAGTTTCCTTCTCAGTTTTACAGTTTTCATTATGGAGGTCTTTCATTTCCTTATTTAGGTTCATTTCTATGTATTTTATTTTTTGAGGCTATGGGATTTTTTTTCCTGATTTATTTCTCAGAATATTAATTCCTGGTATATGAAAGCACTACTGATTTTTTAATGTTGATTTTGTATCCTTCTGCTTTTCTGAAAATTTTTATCAGATCACTTTAGGGTCTTTTAAGTATAGAATCATATTTCTGGCAAATAGGGATATTTTGATATTCTCCTTTTCTATTTGGATCCCTTTGATTTCTTTCTCTTGGCCTATTGCTCTGGCTAATTCAAGTACTATTTTGAATATGAGTTAGGAGAATGGATAACCTTGTCTCATTCCTGATTTCAAAGGGAATGCTTTTAGGTTTTCTCCATTTAGGATAAAGTTAGCTATAGGTTTGTCATCTATAGCCTCTGTTGTACTGATGTATTTTCCTTCTATTCTTAGTTTCTATAGGACTTTTGTCATGGAGCTTTAATGAACTCTCTCAAAGGCCTTTTCTGTTTCTATTGAGATGATTGTGTGATTTCTGTCTCTGGAGTTTATTTATGTGCAATATCACATTTGCTGATTTATATGCTGAACAGTTCTTGCATCCAAGGAATGAAACCAACTTAATCTTGGTGCATAATCTTTTTTATGTTTTGCTGGATTTGATTTGTAAGTAAAAAAGATTTCTTTTTTCCATCTACATTCATCAGGGATATTGGTTAATACTTTTTGCTGTATCTTTATCTTGTTCTGGTATCAGAGTGATATTTCCTTCATAGAATGAGTTTGAAAGTATTCCTTCCCTTTATAATTTATGGAGTAGTTTGAAGAGCATAGCTGTTAATTTTTTAATGGACTGATAGAATTCAACTATAAATCCATTGGGTCTTGGGATTTTCTTTGTTGGGAGATTCTTATTGCTTCAATTTTATTTCTTGTTACAAGTCTGTTTAAATTATTTATATTATCTTGATTTGATTTTGGTAAGTCATATGTGTAAGGATTTTTCCATTTCTTCTAAATTTTACATTTTTTGGAATGTAACTTTTCAAAATATTCCTAATGATTGTCAAATTTCATTAGATTCTATTGTATTGACTACTTTTTCATCTCTAAGTTTTCATCACTAAGTGGTTTAGTTGATCTCCCAATGATTTTATTTTTCATGTAAGCAGTAATAGCTAAACATTTCCCTCTTAGAACTGCCTTTGCTGTATCCCAGAGATTGTGTTAGGTTGTATTTTCATTTTTATTTGATTCTAGAAATTTTAAATTTCTGATTTCTTCAATAACTCACAGATCATTTAAGAATGTGTTTTTCAGCTTCCATGTATTTGTATAGTTTTTATTGTGTCTTGCTATTGATTTCTAGTTTTATTCCATTATGATTATGAAATGATAAACTACACAAGGAATGATTTTGATTTCTTTTGTGTGTGTTTGTTGAGACTTGCTTTGAGACAAAAACTCTGGTCCATTTCAAAGATATTTCCATAGGCTGCTGAGAAGAATATGTACTCTGCAGCTGACAGAAGGAATATTCTGTTGATGTCTGTTAAGTACATTTGTCCCATTCTCCAATTTAACTCTGAAGTTCCTCAATTTTTTTGTTTGGATGATCTATCTATTGGTGAGTGTATGTACTGAACTAAAATCTGCTATTATTCTTATAAGTTTGCCTGTGTAATTAACTTGGCACTTCTGTTCTACAGATTTTAGTATTCTTTCTTTGCTCTGTACTCTTGTAATTTTAACTATAATATGACTTGGAGAAGTTCTTTCCTTATTATGTCTACTTTGGGTTCTAAGTGCCTCACACACTCAAATGTCTATTTCTTTTCTTAGACTTAGGATATTTTCCACTAAAATTTCATTGAATAAGTTTTCTGTGTCTTAGTCTCCATCTTACTCCCCTATTTTATACGATAGGTTTATAGGTTTAATCTTTTAATCATGTCCCAGAGGTCCTAGATTCTGTGGTGATGATTGCTTATTTTATCTTTTTTTTTTTTCTTTTCTTTATAGTATCTGAAGGTAATAATTCCTCAACATCATCACTAATCATGGATATCCTTTCTTTTGCATGGTCTAGTCTACTGATAGTGTTTTCCATTGATCTTGAAGATTTGAATTACTGAGTTTTTCATTTCCAAGATTTCTCTCTTTTTTGTTCACAATCTCTATCTCTTTCCCAAAATTCTCATCCAAGCTGACTTCCTTGCTTAGGTCTTAAATTGACTTCTGTGCTTTATTCATCTACTTACTTGAATCCTCTCTGAGGTCACTGATTTTTTTTAAGACTTTCAAATTCTTTGCTTGCTTTTTCAACCATTTTAGTATCTGTTGATTCATTTATTAAAAGTTGTGAACTTTTGCAGGAATCACATAGCCTCAGTTTTTCATATTTCTTGTGTTTCTAGGTTGTAATATGTATACTTGTTGTGATGGCTATCCATTGAATTTTTATTGGAGGCTTCTTAGTGAGAATCCTTCCACTGAGGGCCCAACATCCATACCATTCAGAGTGGAGAAAATGAACCATTGTAACAGCAATGAGGACACCTGAGCAAACCATGACCACCTCAAGTACAGCTAAGCAAACCATGATCACAGCAAGGACACCTAAGTAAACCTTGTGGCTGTGGTATTGCCCACCCCAACAAACACACAAGGAAGCTGGGGTTGTAGCCATAGGCCGTTTCCTACTTTTCTCTGAACAACTTTTCTGTTTTCCCATCTTTTCAGGTGTCCTGTCTCCTTTTTCATGATTCCCAATATCCTTCCTCTCTTTCTCACCTAATACATTCAGTCTTTTGTTACCCTGACTGTTCTCATTCATAGAAGCACAAGAAGGAAGCATCTAATCTACCTTCTTACCTAGAAAGCCCCAGTGTAAATCTTAAAAGGAGTTTGCAAGTAATATAATAACAGCATGTACATGGGAAAACACTGTGTAGAAAAATACTGTGTATTCTCTAATCGAATCCACACCTTTTTAACAGTTTTAGAGAATTTCAAAATCAGACTTGGATTATCATAGCAAATTCTTCCCAGTAAATCCAATCTGCATGTGATTCTCCTCCCATAAGATTTTGTAGCCCTCTAAAACTATTGAAAAGATGTAGATTTCATTCCATGTGATATGATGATGTTGTTGTTGTGTGCCATCAAGTCGTGTCCAACACATAATGACCCTTATAGGATTTTCAACGGCTGTTTTGGGATTACCTCAGGAGTGGATTGGCACATCATTCTCCCAGTTTTGCGGTGCTGAGAATCAAACTCAGGACCACAGAGAGTGCAGAGCGGTGCTCTACCAACTGAGCTAAATCCCAGCCTTATATGATGATAGTTTAATATTAAAAAACATAATAATGTGTAAATTTAAATTTAAAAGGACGAAGTGTATTATGGTATTCATATTTATGGAGTGATAATTGGAAACTATGTTATAGAAGATATCCATGAATTAGAAACTATGCAGTTATAAAAGAAACTTCTACTGAAATATTATGTTGTTGTTGTTAGGTGCTGTCCAGTCAGTATCCAACTCATAGCCACCCTACGTACAACAGGGGAAACACTATTGTCAGTGCTTCTCTGCTATTCATAGGGTTTTCAATGGCGGATTGATTGGGAGGGGCTTGCCAGGTCCTTCTCCCAAGCCTACAGTATCTGGTGTTCCCAGGTTGTCTCCCATCCAGGTACTAACCAGGCCCAACCCTGCTTAGCTTCTGATCTGACGGGATTGGATGCCACAGGGCTATGGCTGCAGGAACTGAAATATTATAGAGATCCTCAAATTTTGTTTTGTAATTAGTGAGAAGTATTTAGTATGATCCAATATTGACTGATATAAAGTTAAGATAATGAGAAAATATATCTAGAGGGGAAATATGTGAGCATTGTTAAATGTAAGGATTTTCTAGATAATCATGGGATTAAGCTCTTCATGTCTCCTTTACCAAGAAAATAGAGAAATTAAACAGTAAAACTGTCCTAGCACTCTAAAGATTAGAAAAATCCATGTATTAAAGAACACATAATATTTAATTAACTATCACTGAGTTTTAATAGATACAGGAGTAAATTCTTTTTAAATTAAATTTATTTAAAATAATACTATATAACATTTCAGCACATGTATACAGTGTAATGTTTCAATAAGTGTAAGTAGATCTGTCTCCTCAAATATTTATCATTTGTTTATGGTAAAAAAATCCTTTCTTACAGCATAATTATTATTAATAGTCACTCTACTGTCCAAAGGTAGCATACCAGAACTTATTACTCTTCTCTAACTGTATTTTAGTATCCATTGCTCCAATTCCCCTAAATCTTGTTCCTGTTTTAACCACATTCTCTGAGGAATTATTATTCTACTCTTGACTTCTTTAAGATTAAGTTTTTTAGATTCTTAGTATGAATAAGATCATGTGGTACTTTTCCTCAATGTCTGGTTTATTTCATTTAACTATCTTCAGTTAGGAGTACATTATTTGAGGCTTCTAATACCTGAAACTGTGTAAGATTAATGATTCAATTGCAAAAAAATAAATGCTTTAATTTGCCTTTCTAGTTTGTTGTAAGAATTAATTAATTGAAAGGATTATATGTCACTCCAGTACATTCACAATAAGGGGTGCCTGCCAGGCAATAAAAAATTTGTCAGTTTATTCCAGTTCAACATATATGTCCAAGTCTGAGTTAATCAGTTGCTAGTATCCAAATGTAGAAAAGAAATGAGGAGACAAGGCAAGAAGCACTTTGACTAGAAATGCTGAGCCTGACTAGATCTTTACACAGATAAGTTGAAATTTAACAGATTGGAAAATCACAGTGAATTAGTATACAAACATTAACATTTGCTTTTCTTCAGAGTCAGTTTCACAGATCCACAGCCTGAGCAGTTCACACAGCTTCTCACACTTGAAAAGGTCTTGCTTGTACTTGTTCTAAAGTTCTACTCTGGTCATCTTGCAATTCTTAATAATTTTTTAAGAGGAGGCTCTAAATCTTTTTTAGAATTGAGGTCACAAATGATGTAGCCAGTTCTGGATTAACAAATCATACCTCCTACCTCTAAAGATGAATTTGATAAAAAGAAGAAAATTTCAGAACAAAAACGAGATGACATTATTGTGTATGAGAGACAGTTTGTCCACTTTCTCTTTTGAGCCTGACATTTCAAGGATACACAAATAGAAGAGTTTTTGTGCAACCTAACTCAAATCTGCAAAGGAAAGATAAATTAAAATAGATTCAAATAATGTTTGAAGCTCTGTCTAAACTGAATAGCATGAATAATCTTTTTTTTTTTAGTACCAGGAGGAGGGTTGAAACCAAGACCTTGCAAATGCTAAGCATGTGCTCTCCCAATGAGCTACACCTCAGTCCAATTTAATAGTTTTTTATTATGAGACAGATTCTCACTAAGTTGCACAAATTACCTGTGGCCTCAAACTCAAGATCATCTCTCCTCAACCTCCAGCGTTGCAGAGATTAGAGCCATGAGCCATGGGTAGTGGCTCATGAATAATCTTCATAAAACCTTTGGAAAACATTTAAGAATGAGCCACAGACCTGAAAAAAACATCAGGGATAGATTTTGAAATAGATGTAACCTCAGTCCTTCTCTTACTTTTGATGAATGCACTTAAGCCAGAAATAGAGGATTTCATATAAAACCCCAAACCTAAAATAGGAAATAGTCCAAAGGCCACGTTGCCAACTATTCATTGAACAATTTGAAAGACATTTAGAATAAAATACAGACAATATCTTTTTTATTTTATTTTTATTTATATTTATTTATTTTTATTTATTTTTATTTTTTTGTGGTACTGGGGGTTGAACCCACTGCCTTGCGCTTGCATGCTTTGCAAGTGCTGGACCACTGAGCTGCACCCCAAGACCTTCCTTTTTACTTTTTGAGAAAGGATCTCCTAAATTGTGCAGACTGCCTCTGGTCTTGAACTTGTGATTCTCCTGCCTCTGCCTCCCAAGCTGCTGGGATTATAGGCATGCGCCACTGCCACCAGCTCAACTACAGGAAATAGCTTAAAAAAACAAAAACAATAACAACAACAACAAAAAACTAATGGATTTACAGATAAGAGCCAAGTTTTGAATCTGCCAAGCAGAAATAAACAACACTTGTAGAAACGGTATCCTGAAAAGCTGTTGGAAGAGAATAATTACCCTGAAGTAGCTGACAAATTCAGGAAAAATAATGTGGATATACAAAAAAGGTGTTTGGGGAGAAAACAATTGTCAACACCTTTTCACTAGCAAGGAGAATTTTCACTAGAAAGGAGAATTTTCCCTGTAGATTGGAATTTTGAAATGGTTGAAAAATGTGGCTACCACATCAACTTTTAATTCTGTCACAATTACTAACCTGATCATGCAGTGTTAAGGAACTGCTCAGTTGGGTAGAATGACCAAAGACAATTAAAAATCATGAACACCTGAGTTAACATAATTAAAGTGACATAATTAAAATTGGGAACTAAGACCATTTGGAAATTTGACAATTTCTTTTTCTTTTTATAGGAAGATAAAGATATAGAGTCTGCAACTACACCACTGTGGTATCTGATCCTGTCAGATCTTGGAAACTAAGCAGGGTCAAGCCTGGTTAGTACTTGGATGACAGAGACTGCCTGAGAAAACCAGGTGCTGTAGGCTCTGGAGAAGTGGCAATCCACTCCCCCAAAACAACCAGCCATTGAAAACCCTATGAATAGCAGAGCACTAATAATACTGTTCAATCCTCTATCCTGTTACTTTTTTTAGATTATTTGTCTTCTTAATTGTTGATCTTTAGGAGTTTTAAATATATATTTACACTGGATGCAAATCTTTAACATAAACCTGGCACAGTGGTTTACACCTGTAATCCCAGGACATGGGAAGGGGAAGTTAGAGATAGAATGCACAGGTTAGTGAGATCCTGACTCAAAATACCAAAATTAAAATTTAAAAAAAAATAGGAAATGAGGTACAAGTGCAGTCCAGTGTAGAGCCCTTGCACGACTTGAGGCTCAACCCAGAATACTACAAAAAAGTCCTTTACATATATGTTTTGCAAATACTGACTCTCAGTTTGAGAATTGCCTTTGCATTTTCAGAGCAGTCTCTTTGTAAATAAGTATTCACTTTAGTTCCAATTTGAAAACATGTTGAGTGCCAATGATAACTTGTGGAAATACAACAATGTATGTTTTTGCCATGTGTTTATAATTTCATGATTGTGTTGGGTATAAACTAAAGAGATTTTTTATGGAATAAAATAAAGTGCTTTCATAAAATTTGCTCCAGAACTACTAAGGAAGGAAACCTAATTCAAAGAGAACCAGCCCCTAAACTGGGAATGATTCGCAGAACTTAATACAGGTAAATAACAGAAAGGAGCATGTCAGAGAAAGTCCAGAGTATAAGCAAAGGCATATATGTTTAAGAGGTTAGTAAGTCTAGTTGGAGTTAGATAGTTGTGGGCCTTCAAACCCATTCACTTGAACAAGACATTATACAGAGAGCACTGAATAGATATTGATTGGATTTAACCAGGAGGATCCTGTGGCCAGATTTTTCTGACATACTTCACATTGAAAAAAGTAGCATAATTTGAATTCAGGGCAAGAATGAAATCAGGGAAAATACATAAAAATACTTCTACTGGAGAAATTAATAAGGCATGTATCTGGTGAAAAGGGTTAGAAAGGGAGATTTAAATCAACACTTTTTAGGAATTAATATCTACATGACTTTATGATGTATTGGATAGGAATGCCAGTAAGGAGAGAGACAAACAAAAAAGGGACTTAGAGGGAAATTCCATTGTTTCGATTTATGTGGTTAAGATAATGGTTGTATTTCTCCTCCTGTACACATTCTAGCAAGAAAGGATCAAATGAAATCTGGATCAAGAGGTCTCTTCCTGATTCATATAACGTACACAATATACCTGTATATTCAGATCTCCTGAATCAGAAGGACTCTCATTGCTCTTTCTTTTTTCGTTTTACTCATTTAGTTTTTGTATCCTTAGTTGAAATCTCTCCTCTGGATATTGATACATTCTTTCTTAACATAAAATTATGATTCTGACTGTCCATTTGACTGCCAACCCTGCCTCACCCTTTTCAGTACTCTTTTCTATTACATCATTACTCTGCAGTTCTCAGTGGAAATCAGCTAATCCTTTTCTGATATCCATTCCAGAATACTCAAAAGTCAGAGCCTTGGTCAAGTAATATTGCTAAGATGTTTTCTATCACAATTGAGAAGAGACACACACAAGAAGCAAGATGTGGAGAAAACATGAAAAATCTAGTTTTGAACATACTGCTCTTGGAATAAAATAGTTTAATTATTACAGGAAGAATAGAGGAAGTAATTAAAAATATACTAGGAAGATTCCTGTGATTGCCTTACTTAATATATCCAACCTCTCCTTGCATCTCTTTTTATATTATCAGACTTTATATCCAAAACAACATATCCAGTATAGGGAACATGCAGGTCACACGAAATGTAATGAAATCCATATTTCTCTTTCTATTTCATATCATACCTTACTTACCTTGACTCCAAAATAAATCTTTCTTATTTCATCTTCTTCACACTTATTTTAAAACATTTATTTTGTTCTAAAATTTATGAGCTTATATGTACTTTTATGCAAATTTTATCAACAAAATTCTGTGAATTTATAATTTATAATTATTTATAATTACAAGTATATTATAATTATAATTACAAGTATATTTATAATTACAAGTATAGGTAAATTTTTAATATCAATATACTTAATTCAATATATACTATTTGTAAATATGTCTACAGCCATACCTCCCTGGCATCCTATCTCATCAGATATGGGAAGTTAAGCAGGATCAGGCTTGGTTAGTACTTGGGTGGGAAACCTCCTGGGAATAACACATACTATAGGCTTGAGACAAGAATCCAGCAACCCACTCCCAAAACAATGAGCCATTGAAAACCCTGTGAATAGCAGAGAAGCACTGACAATAGTGCGAGGCATGAGACAGTATCAGGCAGAGTTTTGTCTGTTGTACATAGCATCACTATATGTCAGACTAGACAGCACCTAACACTACCACCATATGGCAATATATATTTTATTTGCTAATTGTCAGAGTGGTGTGATATAATCTTTTAGACAGCAGAGATTTTGCTTTACTTTTTTTTAACACTATAATTGGTTCCTAGAATAGTGCCTGCCACACTGGATATATAGTATATAAATAGAGATTGCATGGATTTTAATAAATGGGTGCCAAATCATTCAGCACAGAAATGTTCAGATGAGTTGTGGATTAATCACCTATATTTGGAAGCTTCTGATTATAGAAGGTATTTCAAATATTACAAGGACTCAAAGGCAAAACCTATACATTGAATGGAAACAGTTCTAGGAGAACATGAAGGAAACAGATTCCCTCAAGTAGACCACTGATGGACAGTAAGTAAGTTAGAAAGAGAAATAAAAGACCATGTTATCATGTAAATGAATGAATGTTTCAAGAATGAAGATATATCAAACGGAATGGTGTTGATCCCATCCTTGAGAAGGAATTCACAGGGAACATTGGATCCTAGGTTGTGGACTCATGCTGCATGAGACCTGAAGGAAAGCCCTCAACAGTCACATTGCAAGATAGGAGCATTTACATCTTTACTCTGCTAACAAAATGCTGAGTTTAGAATTATGGGGGGTTTTGATACAGTGGAGATGAAGATCTGTTGAGTGAATATAGAGAGGATTTGAGACAAGTGGTTTACATATCACTTCCTAAGATGACTGAAAGTTGGAATTAGGGTGGAATAAAGGTTTTCTTCTCAATTACAATATCATTAAGCTGTTATAGATGGCAAGTTGGAACTTGATAGATCACACTAACAAGCTACTATGTCGGCTGGATTTCTAGGGGATATAAGAGATTTTTTTTCTCCTTTAAAGGAAAATCTGTAAAGCAGGGGACAACCAAATTTGTTATTAGTTCCTTGTTTATTTTGCATATGCAGGTGAATAAATCATTTGGCAAAGAAGAAAGAAATATTTGGAAAATGTTCCTTAATAAAAAAAAGTAAGATTGGAAACATGCTTTGACAATCAAGTTTAAAGATTTGAAGATAGGAGAAAGTACAGAGTAATAAATTGAGAAAGGACATGAATGTTAGTGAATTAAAGTGTGATACAAACTATAAATATAAATATATATGTGTATATATACACACACACATATATATGTATATTGTTGTTATGTGCCATCAAGTCTGTATCCAGCTCATAGCGACCCTCTGTACAATAGAGGAAACACTATTGTCAGTGCTTCTCTGCCGTTCATAGGGTTTTCAATGGCAGATTGATTTTTGGGAGGGGGTTGCCATGTCCTTCTCCCAAGCCTACAGCTTCCGGTGTTCCCAGGCGGTCTCCCATCCAGGTACTAACCAGGGCCGACCCTGCTTAGTTTCCGAGATCTGACGGGATCGGATGCCACAGGGCTACAGCTGCAGGCTCTCAATCCCTACAGTGGTCCTATATGCCAAGCTATTTCCTCAAACTTTTTTGGTTTTATTTGGCCCCATTAATTAAATAATAAAGAATATCAGGTACTAGCAAGATGATAAACATGACTTTAACTCCCAATTTTAAAATCAGAATATCAAAATGATTCCTGAGCCTTTAACTACCTTCATTTTATTGAGAATGCAGTCACCAGGAAGTTCTGACTAGCTATCGTGATTATCTTCAGGTATTTACACAGACACTGAAAACATCCCTCAGAGCTACTCCTTAAAGACACTTAAGACACTTAAAGATCTGCATAATGCCAACACACTTCTCATGGAATGACACTACAGTGGAGACTGGAAGTAAGTTGCTTCAGTCTCTCAAAGTGCAGTCATGAGTTTGTCCCGATATGTCACACTGTGCACCCCTCCCAAGTTCTTCTGGTTCTGGTCGTGGACATAGGCAAAATGGCTGTCATCTCCACTGGCCGATGCTTTCCAGTGCGACCTGTCATCCTGAAAAGGTGGCCTGACGTGTGGAGAGTGAGGGAGCCACCGGGGCTGGCTGGGGTGGACATTCGGATGGTATTGAGGCTGGTAATTATGGACTTCAGGATTTGTTTTAGAGCAGAGCTGAGCAGCTATCACTGGGTTGCTTGCTTTGAACGTGGAATGTCTCCGGGATGGGTAACGTTTACTAGGCTTCCTCTCAAAGGTGCTGGTTCTTCGCAACCTGGCGCCATGCGTGGCTTGATATTCCGTCCGCCCGCTGAATCAGAAGTGGGAGCCCAGCCGGATAAAGTCAGATCTGCTGGACTTGCCGTTCCCTGGGGTGCGCAGGCGGAAGAAAGCATGGTGTTCCACCGCACACTTCCACAGGTGCTTACAGGTCCGGGCGCTGTCCAACCGGAACACAAAGATGTGCTCCTGCTCGCGTCCCTGGTCATCATCCTGCACCACCACAAGGGTCAGTTTGCTCTTTTTAAAATACATTTTGGTAATCTTAGGCCAAAAGAATAAGCCTATTTTGTTAGCTCCTTCAAAGATTAATATGCCTGTCGGGGTCAATCCAAGAGAATATTCACAGCCATCTCTTCCCCTGACAACGTGCATGTCTACCCCATACATTTCCAGCCACTTCGCTTTATTCAGATAGGAGAGTTCCGCCTGGGCAGGGCTCTTTCCCCTGCACTCTTTCCATCTCTTGTTGTTGTTGTTAGGTGCCGTCGAGTCGGTATCCGACTCATAGTGACCCTCTGTACAACAGGGGAAACACTATTGTCAGTGCTTCTCTGCTGTGCATAGGGTTTTCAATGGCAGATTGATTTTTGGGAGGGGGTTGCCAGGTCCTTCTCCCAAGCCTGCAGCACCTGGTGTTCCCAGGCGGTCTCCCATCCAGGTACTAATAAGGCCCGACCATGCTTAGCTTCCGAGATCTGACGGGATCGGATTCCACAGGGCTATGGCTGCAGGCCTTTCCATCTCTGGAAGATATCAAATTCCATCGCTTTTGTCTGATTTGGAATGAACCGAAACTCAGACACAAGCTCTGGTGTGTGTTCTGGAAGCTCACACTTCCCAAGCTCCGCTTGCAGACAGAGAGCAGCTAATTCCACAGCTGTTTCATAGGGGCATTTCAATTTTCCAGAAAGAATGTCATGCCTGAGTTGTAAAACAAACAGGTACCTTGTAAACTCTTCTCGAAGGTTGTTGGGTTCTGAAGAATAGTACTTAACACGAAAGTGCAAAGCATAAGCAGGTCCAATTTTCATCTGCTTTTTAATGGGTTTAGAATGATCCAGCCAGTGTGCGACCTGGGCAGAGTCGAGGAACTGGAGGCCAAAGTAATCTGTTTCCTCGAGGTCCAAGTGGTATACGATCTGATCAAACAAATCCTGGCCTTTGGCATGTTTCGGCAGGTCCACGCTCACTTCGGTTCCTTAGAGCAGGAAGACGCCGCAGTAGAGGGTGGCCTTGGCAGCTCCGCAGCAGAGATGTGCACGGCCGCGCCGCCGGTGAGCAGGGGCCCGCCGCCGGCTGGGAACACGCTGCCCCCGGGCGCGGCTGGTAGCAATACAATATAGAGGCTTCTATAAAGAAATCATATGACATCAGGATTCTACACATCATGATTTCTTGAATATCCCCATAGTGGGTTAATATACCACTACAGGTCATGTCTATTTTAGTGTGAATTCTGTCACTCTGCTTACTTACTGTTTTCTTACTTTTGATCAGATCTAAGTAAATCACAAAATATATTCCTCTCTGCTACCTGCCCATCAACTGTGAGATTTCAATATTCTGCATATTGATAGAAAACATGGTTATGGCTTCAAATTACACTAAGCTCTTAGTTATTCTCTACCAATTCTTTTTGGGTTTTGTTTTTTTATGAGCCACACTTACTCAGTAAATGACTGTATCAAATCTTCTCCAAATTTAGATTAGAAAAAGTTCCCTTTTTTACATTTAGCCATCCAGTATAAATATCATTTGATTAACTACTGACATCTGATGCAGTGTGTCTCAACTGTGAACAAGTTTTCTTCTGAAATCAAGTGTTTCCATACTATCTTTATGAATTTTGTTTTCTCTATTGTGTGTTTCTGTCCTCCTATATTTACCTATTTTCCTCCTTGCAATGGTTTTCTCCTTTTTAGCTGTAAATAAAGGTCAGTCCAAGGTACTTCCATTTTCACACAACAATTCATTCAGCCTATTGACTTATCTAGGTATCTCATTCTAATAATTTATCAGGCACGTATACCTTAAACAAAGTGAATTGTATCATAAGAACCATTGCCTTTTGAGAAATTTGAGACTGTTTAATGGTAAATAAAATTCTCTGTACTCCTAATTATGAATATCAATTTACCCAATGCTATCAGATGATCCCATTTAGGCGCATATTGTATGTTAATAAATAGACATGCAGAGAGTTGCTTAGTTAGGATAGTGATATTCATTAATTAAAACCATTATGTCAATAAAAGAAAAATTTGAACTAAATCAGGATTTTATAATAATATTTGATGATATTAAAAATGATTCTAGCATCTATAAAACTAAATAATATTAACAGGATACTTTTGCTGAATTTCTCACTCATGTCATAAGTTTTCATTCCAATTTCAGTGAATTGTCGGTATATTATTAAATCTCATTAAGTTTCCTTAAAGTCATTCTTTTAAATTCTTTGTCAGGTATTCATCCCTTTCCTTTATTTTGAGATCTCTTTCTAGGGTTACTGTATTTCTTTAAAGGTATTGTGTATCGTTGTTTTTTTCCATGCTTCTTATGTTTCTACATATTGACATTTGTGCATCTGGTGGGTCCATCTATTAAAATATATGTTGATATTGATACCTACATGTATGTATATATACAATATGCATACATATACAAATATACATATTTATGCAACATAGAAAATTTGTAATAAACTAGATTTCAGAAAGAGTCATGTTCTGGAAAAATGGCTTTTTATGTGTAATACTTATCTTATAATGATAGTGGATGAATTGACAGTATTCTAAAGTTTAGTTTTAAGCCCTCAAAATAATTCAAAAACATTAAAACAAAATTTTCAATGGAATGAATGTCAAGCATTACATTTTTTAGCTCTTAATGCAGTCCATTATGGAAATGAAGGTATGAAAATTATATGAATTAAAATTTATTCATATAAAAGTAGGTATAACACAAATTACAAAATTTTTAAAGTTCTATTTGTGACTTGAGATGCTTTTCCTTATAAAAAAAGTCCTTTGATTCACCTTTAATTACACAAAATCATGTTTACTATTAGAATAATATTAGAATAAGAAGACATGTAGGAGGTGGTTTTTTTTACGTTTAAATATGGTGAGACATTTGAAATAATCAGAAATAGATGTTACACTATCAGCGAGTGTGACTCATAAAAATTTGTCAATAAATTATAGCTACGAAAGTATTTTGACAAAATTTTTGCTGAAATGTGTCTCTTTAGCATGAAAATCATTAGAATTTATAAGACTCAGTAGAATTTGCTGTGAACTTCTGAAGTACTTCAGTAATTGTGGAAAAATGTATTTTCTCAATTAGTAACATTCTGGCTTAAAGAATAAATCACTTGAAGTTACCAGAAATTTCTGATTATTGAACATAATGTACAATATTGATATTTACAGAAAATATAACAAAAAGGAAAATACCATA
>VMDO01008782.1:17850-81716 GCA_007922755.1 Pedetes capensis
TACTTGGGGTTGAAGCAGAGGTCTCACACTTGCATGCTTTGCAAGTGCTGGACCACTGACCTGTGCCCCATAGCCCCCCCCCCCCCTTTTTTTTTTAACTTTTTGAGACAGGGTCTCACTAAATTACACAGACTGCCTTTGGTCTCAAACTTGCTATCCTCCCACCTCCCCCTCCTGGGATTACAGGCATGTACTACCACACCCGGCCCCCTTTCTCACTCTTTCTCTCTTTTTATTTCTCTCTCTCTTCCTTCCATCTCCCCCTCCCCTTCCTCCTTCCTTTCTTCCTCCTCCACTTTGTAAAATGTATCCAATAAATGATATATGTGCATCCAAAATTACTAGGAATTCAATATGATAAGCCTACAATTTTAAAGCTGATTTGGAGGTCAATTTTCATGGTTCATTATTAAAAATAACTTTTTCAAAATAATTTTTTGTTATTTATTGATTTTTCTCATGTTTTTGCCTATTTCTATATTTCCATTTCATATTCAATTAGAAATTTCTGAAAAACATTTTAAATTATTTATATAAAATAGCTATAAAACATTTATTTAACAATATTAAACTGTTTAACAATATAGATACACTTGTAAGAAAAAGTTTGGTAGAATTTTATTATAAATATAGAATCAGATATGTATACGAATGTGTGCATATATGTGTGTGTGTGTGTGTGTGTACATATATATATATATATATATATATATATATATATATATATTGTTGTTGTTGTTAGGTGCTATCGAGTCAGTATCCGACTCATAGCCACCCTCATAGGGTTTTCAATGGCTGACTGTTTCGGGATTGCCTTGGGAGTGGATTGTCAGGTCCTTCTCCCATTTGTGCGGTGCTGGGAATCGAACTAAGGACCTCAGAGACTGCAGCGCAGCGCTCTACCAACTGAGCCAAATCCCAGCCCCATATACATATATATATATATATATATACAAATTATATGATATATATATATACAAATTATATGATATATATCTGAAAATAATTAGAATTCAGAATATTCTCATTTAGCAATTTTCCCTGAACTTCTAAGGTTCTTCATTAATTGTAGAAAAAGATATTTCCTAAATGTATATATGTATATGTATGTGTGTGTGTGTGTGTGTGTGTGTGTGTGTGTGTATTTCCTAAACCCAAATATAAGGATAGAGAAATGATAGATGTAAATGTAGAAAATGAGAGAAAAATATGTTATTTCCATTGTTTGTGTAATGACTGGCTGTATTATTTGTTGATCTAGTAGGTTTTTTGGATTTCTTTTTCTTAAATTTGACTTAATTTCATTATAATGATGGACTTCTCCCGCACGTGATTACTGTTATTTGAAGGAGCAGGTCATCTAGTCCTTTTTTTTTTTTCATAATTATTTTTTACTAATTACAATAAAGTGAATTATTGACTTGATTTCTATAGGCTAAATTCAGAGAGCTGGAGTAGCATTGTAATGTGTGGCCTGTGTGCAATAGGCTGAAAATGTAGGTTAGGTATTATGTGCTCATTATTTTATAATATTTTCTACTCCATCAATACTTTTTAAAATTCTGATTGTTATTATCTCTCATTGGAATACTTTAGTCAATAGACATACTTACCTCAAATCTTAGCCACATTTATGTTCAAGTTGTTATCATTTATTATCAAATAATCTTGTTATGCTGGCATGGTAGAGCATGCCTTTATTCCCAGCACTAGACAGGCAGAAGCAGGAGAATCAAGAGTTCTAAGCTACCCTGATCCATAGAGAGAGACCCTATGTCAAAAACCAAGAGCAGAAGATGATGTTCTGGGGCAAAGAGCTTGCTTAGTTTGCACAAGACCCTGGCACTGTAATTAAGAATGATAATAATGAGCCGGGCAAGGTGGTGCATGCCTGTAATCCCAGCAGTTTGGGAGGTGGAGGTAGGTGGATCGCAAGCTCAAGACTAGAGGCAGTCTGCGTAATTTAGTGAGACCCTGTCTCAAAAAGTAAAAAAATGGGCTGAGGGTGCTGCTTAGTGGTCCAGCACTTGCACAGCTTGCAAGCGCGAGGCCCTGGGTTCAACCCCCAGGATGAAAAAAAAAAAAAAAAAGATAATAATAATAATAATAGTAATTACATTAAAACACAAATTCTATATTGTCTAATTCTTTTCCTTTTAATTTTTTTACACTTTTTTTTTTTTTTTTGCCAATAACAAGCCACAAAAATATCACCATGGCCAAGTACAAATTTCTATCATCAGTAGGGATGAAGTTTTTCAATGCAGTAATAAAAATTAAAAGCAATACGGTAATTTCATCTAACAAGAAATGACATGTTAAAAGTTACAATTAGGCTGAGCCTTGTGGTGCACATCTGTAATCCCAGTTACTGGGGAGGCTGAGGTTTGCAAGTTCAAGGCAAGAGGCAGCCAGCGCAACTTAGAGATATCTTATCTCAAAATAAAAAAAAAAAAAATGTGGCTGTGGCACAGCTCAGTGGTCTAGCACTTGTGTAAGACCTAGGGTTCAACCCCAAAATGTAGAAAAAAAAAGTTACAATTAAAATAATTGGATGAAACACAGAATATGTATTTTTCCTCAGGAAAAATATGTGCCTTTACTTAATAAAATATTTTAATTACATCATATTCACTTAATTAATCTCCCATAAGAATCTGCCTACAAAACTATACATTGTTGTTGTTGTTGTTAGGTGCCCTCGAGTCGGTATCCGACTCATAGCGAACCTCATAGGGTTCGGGATTGCCTTGGGAGTGGATAGCCAGGTCCTTCTCCCATTTTTGCGGTGCTGGGAATTGAACTCGGGGCCTCAGAGACTGCAGCGCAGCGTTCTACCCGCTGAGCTAAATCCCAGCCCCTACATTGTACCTAATAGGAAATATAAGATTTAGTATATTATCAGATATGTGAGGCATAGTGGGCTCAAGGATAGTCCCCCCAAAGACAATCCACATAATAATTTCTGGAACTCGCAAATGTTGTCTAATTTGAAAATGGAGTTTTCCAACATAATTCAGTAATATGAAGAAATTGTCCTGGATTATTTGACTGCACCCTAAATTCAGTGTCATGTGTTCTATAAGAGAGTCAGAGGAGAGAAACACAGAGGAAAGGGGGAGTCAGTGACCACAGAGTCAGAGTTTGGAGTGATGCATCCATAAGCTCAGAGATGCTGATGTCTTCTAGAAGTTAGAAGAAGCAAGGATTGGAAATTTCCCAAGAGCCTTTGGAGGGAGCACAGACCTGTCCACATTTTGATTTAAGATTTTTAGTCTATAGAACAATGAAAAAAATATCTTTTGTTTTCAACCACACAGTTCAATTTGTTATAGCAGATATAAGAAACAACTATACCAATATTTGAATGATGCCCTCTGGTCTCATAGAATGAATTTGGAAGAATACTCTACTCTTATATTTTTGAATAAATTAAGAAAGATTTGTATTACATGTTTGGATGTTTGATAGAATCCAGCAGTGAAGCCAGCTGGTCTTGGGCTTTTCTTTGATGAAAAACTTTTCTTATTAGTAATTCAATCTCATTAGTCATTATTTATCTGTATATACAATTTATATTTATTAATGTATCAGTTAAAATAAATTTAAATTAAAAATTAAATAAAATACTGAAATCATAGATATAATACCATTCACAATAGCCCACCAATAAATTAATACCTTGGAATCAATCTACCCAAAGATCCTACAGACCTCTACAAGGAAAATTTCAGAACATTAAAGAAAGAAATCACAGAGGATACTAAAAAATGGAAGGACCTTCCCTTCTCCTATATTGGGAGAATCAATATAGTAAAAATGGCTATCCTACCGAAAGCAATTTAGAGACTTAAGGCAATCTCCATTAAAATTCCAATGACAGACTGCAGAAATAGAAAAAAAGATCCAAAAATTCATATGGAATTACAAAAGGCCACATACAGCCAAAACACTCTTAAGCTGCAAAAGTACTGCAGGTGGAATCAAAATCTCTGACTTTATACTACAGGCAAGTGGTAGCAAAAACAGTTGGTACTGGCACAAAAATAGGCCTGAAGACCAGTGGGACAGAATATAAGATCCAGAAATACCTCAACACACCTATAGCCACCTGATTTTGGACCAAGGCACAAAGCAAGTAAATTGGAAAAAGGATAGCCTTTTCAATAAATGGTGCTGGGAAACATGGATATCTGCTTGCAGAAAAATGAAAACTGACCTGTGTCTCTCAATATACATGAAAGTTAACTCAAAATGGATAAAATAACTCAACATAATATCAGAAAGTTTAAAATGAATAGAAGATAGGATAGGCAATATGCTACACCATATAAGCACAGGAAAGTGTTTCCTTAATAGGACTCCAATTGCTCAAGAAAATTGCAACAAGAATCGATAAGTGTGATTATATGAAATTGCAAAGCTTCTGTACAGCAAAGGAAATAATCAACAGAGTCAAGGAAATCCCCACTGAATGGAAAACAAAATCTTCATATCCTGTACATCAGATAGAAGTCTAATTTCCAGCATTTGTAAAAAATTCAAGAAAAAAATACCCCAGAAAACGAATAACACAATGCACAAATAGGCAAAGGAACTGAACAGATAGTTCTCAAATGAAGAGGCCCATAAATCCATGAAACACATGAAAAAATGCTCAATATCCCTACCTATTAGGGAAATGCAAATTAAAATAACTCTGAGATTCCACCTTACTCCAGTAAAAATGGCCAAGATCAATAAAACAAATAACAAATGCTGGCAAGGCTGTGGAAAAAAGGGAACCCTCTTACACTGCTGATGAAGCTATAAATTAGTCCAACCACTTTGGAAATCAATATAGAAGTATCTTAAAAAACTAAAAATAGATCTACCATATGACCCCGCTATAACAGTATTGGGAATATACCCAAAGGGAGATGAGTCATCATACCACAGAGACACCTCCATCTCCATGTTCAATGCAGCACTTTTCATAATAGCAAGGATATGGAATCAGCCAAATTGTCCATCAACAAAAGAATGGATAAAAAATTTATGGGACAAATACACAATGAAATACTACTCAGCAATCAAAAAATGAAATAATGTCATTCAGAGCAAAATGGATATAATTGGAGAAAATTATTTTAAGTGAATGAACACAAGCCCAAAAAGAGAAATACCACATGTTCTCATTCATATGTGGGAGATGAATCAAAATTAAGAGAAGGAAAAAATCCTATAAAGAAATCAGAACATAATAAAAAGCTAAAGTCAACTTAGCAGAGAAGGGACAATTTAGGGAGCAGAAAGAACGAGAGAAACCTCCAGCAAAGGAAGAAATGATGGAAGAAGAAAGAAGGGAGAGGAAGAACATAGAAGAGCGAGGAATGAGAGAGAGGGTGATCTAAAGTAAACAGCCCAATTTTAATAGCTCAGTAAATAATTATAATATCAATAATACCAACGAATGGTGATATTACAAACAGGCTAGAAAATTCATGTAATATTACTGACAATGTAAAAAGATAGATCACTACAGAAAAAGTTTCGACCTTAAACATAATTGGGATCCAAGGATATATAGAAAAATATTCCCACAAAAAGACATGCAAGTGGAAGAGAGGCCTTTGGTAAGGTGGGACAGGGGGAGGAAGTGCACAAGAGGGTAAAGGGGAACTTATCTGTGCAATGTACAATGAAACGCATGTATGGAAATGTCACAACGAAATGCATATCTGAATGAAACACATTAAGTTGTATATTAAAAATTTCCAATAAAAAATAAAATAAAATACTTTGAGTTATTTATTTACAAACAATATAATGATAAATAGGAATTTGTAAGAAAGTCTCCTTTTAAAACTTTGGTTATAATAATATTTGACTTAATAATTTGTATGTTCTATATGACCAAAAATTTAAAGTTTGTAGCCAAATCAAAATCATTTTGTAATGACTAAGAACTAGGTAAATCATTAAGAGAAAACAAATAAGTTGAATAGCATAAACCTTATTTAACCTCTAAGATTTTATTTCTCAAACAAATTGCAATGCTTTTCTCTGAGAAAAATTTAAGTAATAGGATTGCATTTGGAATTGTAGAATAAAAGAAATTAATATAAATAGTCATATATTGACTTATGGAAATCGATGCCTTTTCATATCCTCATATATTGCAAGTATTAATTCAGGCATCATTTTCTTCTTTCAATGCCACCACTACATCAACTTGTCACCCAAATAACGGTAATTAAGCATTCTCTCTAGTTGCTGATTACAGTGTGCTGATGAACATTCCCACTGGATTTAAAGGCTTTTTCATAACATCTTCAGTAATCATCACATATTATAATGTCTTTTTTTGCTGAAGACTTCTTAAATAATCTAAAATTTAAATTGAACAGTCTTTTGATTATTGCAATTTAAAGTTCAACAGGCATTTAATCAGAAAGGTGTAAGTATCATATCATTGACATTTACTAAGCAATAGAATAATATGTAGCCAGGGCTACAAATACTTAAATTTCTCAGCCATTCATCCATGTCATTTTAAAAAGTAATAAGAACTTATAACCCAGAAAAATTTTCTTGGAAAGTAGTAGACTAACAAGTGGCTGTATTTTTTAACTGAACATTCACAACATCCAAATGAACCATTCTGAGCTCTTTGGGAGTGTATAGTAATGTGCCAAACAACACTGAAATTTGAATCAAGTAAAAGTTCAAGAAGCATGTATTGAAGATATTATTTAATTATTCCTTATTATTCAGGGATAGAAGAGAAAGATGGCAGAAATTTCTAGATTCTCAGAGATTGTGTAGATTTTATTATTACTGCCTTTGGACCTCGGCAAGAGGAACTGTTCCACCAGCCCCATGATTTATGAAGTCGCTGAAATATCACACACACACACACGCACACACACACACACACACACTCACACACACTCACACACTCACCTATGCCCACACAAGTAAACCCCTGACACTAAAATGCATGTCCCTCTGTAACGTGGAATGCAGAGCATAGATCTAGTGTGCACCTTCTTGTTGTTAGTTCCCTTCGAGGCAGTGTCCTACTCATAGCAACCCTCATAGGGTTTTCAATGGCTGGCTGTTTCAGGATTGCCTTGGGAGTGGATTGCCAGGTCCTTCTCCCATTTTTGTGGTGCGGGGAATTGAACTCAGGACTTCAGAGACTGCAGTGCAGTGCTCTACCAACTGAGCTAAATCCCAGCCCTTTAGTGTGCACCTAGCCCTTACTATTAGTCCTTATGACTAAGATTTAAGCTTCAGATAATTGATTTTCCACGTTTCTTGACCTATATATTTGAAGGAAAAGATGTTTTTGTTGTTGTTAGGTGCCATCGAGCCCAGGTCAACTCATAGCGACCCTATATACAGCAGTATAGAACACTACTGGATTCTGTGCCTGAAGTCATTTGTTGCAGACACTGTGTCAGTCCATCTGGTGGAGGGTTTTCCTTTTTTTGTTGACCTGCCACTCTCCCAAAAATGATGTCTTTCTTCAGGGATTGGTCCTTCCTAACTACATGTCCAAAATACCTAAGATGCAGTCTACCCATCCTTGCTTCCGAGGAGCACTCTTGTTGCACTTCTTCTAGGTAAGATCTGTTGGTTCTTTTGACGGTGCATGGTATATTCAATAATCGTCTTGAGTACCATAATCCAAAAACATCAATTCTTCTCCTTTCTCCTTGGTACAATGTCCAGCTTTCACAACCACATGATGTGACTGCAAATACCATGGCATGAGTCAGGCTCACCTTCATCTTCATTGGGACATCTTTACTTTTCAATAGTCTAAAGACATCTTTTGCCACAGCTTTTCCCAAAACAATGTGTCTTTTGATTTATTAACTGCTGCTTCCACAGGTGCTGATTGTAGAATCAAGTAAAGCAAAATCATGGACAACCTCAATCTCTTCTCCATTTATCATGAAACTGCATACTGACGCACGTGTAAGGATTTTTTTGTTGTTGTTGATGTTTAGTCGCAATTCATACAGAAGGCTATGTTCTTTGACCTTCATCAGTAAGCAAAAGATGTTGTTGTTGTTGTTGTTAGGTGTCCTTGAGTCAGTATCCAACTCATAGTGACCCTGCATACAACAGGCGAAACACTATTGTCAATGCTTCTCTACTGTTCATAGGGGTTTCAAAGGCTGATTGCTTTTGGGGAGTGAGTAAGAAAAAGACAGCTAGGTTAAAATGTTCCAAAGATTTATGGTTTTCAATTGCCAATAGATACTGGGACCAGAGTTGTAGCTCAGTGGCACAGCTCTTGGCTAACATGAAAGAGGCCAGGGAATTGTCATCAGTGCTGAAAAAAAAATTTGTAAAGAGATATAATTACATATATATTTACTAATGATTTATTAAGTCTGCCATAGCACTGTGGAGTCTGATCATGCCAGATCTCAAAAGCTAAGCAGGGTTGGACCTGGTTAGTAGGTTAGTACTTGGATGGGAGACCGCCAGGGAACACCAGATACTGTAGGCTTGCAAGAAGGACCCAGCAACCCCCTCCCAAAAATCAATCCTCCATTGAAAACCCTATGAACAGCAGAGAAGCATTGACAATAGTGTTTCCCCTGTTGTATGTAGGGTTGCTATGAGTTGGATACCAAATCAATGGTACCTAACAACAACATCAACAATAATTTAATAACACATCTCACTATTTTACTCAACCCACATTCATATTTGCTGGCTTCTCCTTTCTTTGAGCAAATGCATGAGACTGTTGTCACTATTAAGAGCTATTAGGTTGGGTCCAAGTCATAGCAACCACATGTACATCAAAATGAAACACTACCCAACACTGTGCCATGTACATGATCTTTTCTTATGTTTAAGTCCTTTATTGCAGCCACTATATCATACATCTACTTAAGGGTCTTCTTTTTTCTTTCACTGACCTGCCAGTCTTTCAAATATGATACCCTTCTCCAGGGACAGGTCCCTCCTGACAACATGCCCCAAATACATAAGACACAGCCTAGCCATTCTTCCTCCCAAGGATCACCCAGGTTGCACCTCTTCTATGACAGATCTGTTAGTTCTTGTGCTAGTTTATGATATATTCAATATTCATCTCCAGCACCATAATTAAAAACATGAATTCTTCTGTTTTCCTTATTCACTGTCCAGCTTTCACAAGCATATGATACAATTGAAAACACCACGGTATGGATCATGTGCATCTTTATCTTCAGTGTGACATCTTTATTTTCCACAACTTTAAGGTGGTCTTTTGCAGTAGCTTTTCGCAATGTAATGTGTCTTTTGATTTCTTTACTACTGCTTCCATGGATGTTGACTGTTAAACCAAGTAAAACAAAATCTTACATAGCATGAATCTTTTCTTCCTTTACCCTATAGCTGCTTACTGATCCAGTTGCAAGGACTTTTGTTTTCAATAAATATGAAATTGTATATCAAAAACCTGGTGTGATAGTGTATTCCATTACAGCACCCAGGAGGCTGACAGGGTGATTGCAAGTTTGAGGCCAGCCTTAGCTAAAAGTCAAGTTGTCTAAAAGAGAAAGAGAGGGAGAGAAAGAGATAGAGAGAAAGAGAGAGAGGGAGAGAGAGAGAGAGAGAGAGAGAGAGAGAGGAAAGAGAAAAGAAAAAGAGAAACTATGTAACTATATCAAGAACGGGCTTTAGAGTACATGATTGGAATATTTATAAATTTCTGTAAATATACTTTTTTATTATTAAGAATTCTTCAGAAAAGCAGAATCAATAGGAAGGATGAGAATTCAATAAAACACATACACACACACAAACACATACACACATTTAGTCATTATAGGGATTTGGCTAGTGTGGTCATGGAGGCTCACAAGTCCTCCCTCTGAGGTGGGCTGGAAAACAGAAGTCCTAGGAAGAACCAATGTCCCAGTTCAAAGGCTTCCAAGCAGTAAGAGGCCCTAGGGTAAATGAAATTCTGAGGCATTCTACTGAGAATTCATTGTTTAGAGGAAGGTCTATCTTTTTGTTCTGTTCAGGCCTTCAACTGATTAGATAAAGACCAATCACACAAAAACATTCTCCAGTCCAACAAATAAAATTAACCGTCAAACAGATGTTACTTAATAAAGTCTGTGATATATCTTGGTTTCCTATATTCCAGGAACTTATTATTTTAAATATAGTATGCGTATGTGCACATTTGTTTACAAGAGACATATAATATGTATGCATGCAACTATTAAAATATTAAGGAAATAGAATCAACAAATGTTTTTACTCACAACAAAAAGGAAAAATCAGCCAACCTATGGCTCCTCGTTCTTATGTAAATAGTGTTGATTTGCTAATTTTAGCAAACCACATATCTTGACCTTAAAAGGAGATAGACAAAATGCCAAAACATATTGGCGAACGAAACAATACACATTTGTGAATAATCAAGCACATTTCCATTTTCACTTGAATTTTTTAATCTAAGGATGACATTTGAAGCAAACCCTAAAAATAATATCAAAAATCTGTTTTTCTGTAGATTTACATGTAATTAAATCATTTAGTCTATCTTGAAAATAAAGTATTTTTAGTGAAATTCTGTTACCAAATATCCCTGTTTCAACACCACATTTTATTTTTTCTTATCTAAACCCTGAAACACTGAAAATTGATCAACCTAAATCCATTTTAAAAGCTTCACAATATTCATTAATTCTCTCAGTTCTTACTTAAACATTTAGCAAAACCTATGGCACAAATTATTCTGTAATTGTAATTTATTAGAAATATTAAAAATGTTTTACAATAAATTTTATCTATATATGTATTTATTTAGTTACTTACAAATCACAAAATAGAAAAGTATGTATAATGAAGACTAAATTCACCCTACATCCCATACACAGTATCTGTTTCAAAAGATTGTTGTTGTTGTTGTTAGGTGCCATCGAGTCGGTATCCGACTCATAGCAACCCTCGTAGGGCTTTCAATGGCTGTTTCGGGATTGGCTTGGGAGTGGATTGCCAGGCCCTTCTCCCATTTTTGCGGTGCTAGGAATTGAACTCGGGACCTCAGAGACTGCAGCACAGCGCTCTACCCACTGAGCTAAATCCCAGCCCCGTTTCAAAAGATAGCCACAAATAATACCTACCTAAAATTATGTGCGCACAATTAAAATACTTATACTCCATATTTATTTTTCTTATCAAAATGAACACCTTAAGTATGTGATTATACATCTTGCTCTTACTGATATTATGTCTTGATTTGTTCTGAATTTTTTTCC
This sequence comes from Pedetes capensis, assembly GCA_007922755.1. Classification (NCBI taxonomy): domain Eukaryota; kingdom Metazoa; phylum Chordata; class Mammalia; order Rodentia; family Pedetidae; genus Pedetes; species Pedetes capensis. The sequence continues at coordinate 29,118 of VMDO01008782.1, forward strand.
TTTCTGGACTATTAGAGTAACTTTATTTTTAATGGCAACATCCAATTTCTTTCTATGGATACAACAAAAAATTTTGGAAGAGTCCTATAAAAAGAAAATTTAATATATTTTCTGTTACCCAGAAATATTATATTGAATAGCTCAAAGGCATATTATGTAGCATAATTTTTAAGTACATTTAAGCAGTGTATTTCTAATTATTTAAATATCTGGATCACAGAACATGTTTATTCTTTAATTTGAAAGATTTTACCAAATTTCTTTAAATAAAAAAATACCAATTTAGATTTCTTTCTTTTTTTTTTTTTTTTTTTTTTTTTTTTTTTTTTTTTTTTTTTTTTTTTTTTTTTTTTTTTTTTTTTTTTTTTTTTGGTTTTGTTTTGTTTTGTTTTTCTTTGCGGTACTGGGGGTTGAAACCGGGGCCTCGCGCCTGTATGCTTTGCAAGTGTTGGACCGCTGGGCTGCATCTCCAGCCCTCTTTTTTTTTTTTTTTTTTTTAACTTTTTGAGATAGGGTCTCGCTAAATTACACAGACTGTCTCTGGTCTCCAACTTGTTATCCTCCCACCTCCGCCTCCCAAGCCGCTGGGATTACAGGCGTGCGCCACCATACCCAGCCCAATTTAGATTTTCAAGAAAAATTTATTGAGTGCAAATGACAATTGAGGCAATAGAATTCCATTATTTTCCCTCTTATCTAGATTAATTTTTTTTACATTTATTAAGTACACTATGTCCCTTAAATTAGATTTTCTTGACATCTAAAAATAGTTGAATCTTCTCCAAGTTCCCTTCAATTGCCCATGATTTTAGACAATAATGAAAGCTAGAATTCAGTATCCAACTTTGAATGCACTTATTTAAAGATAGGTTGAGAGTGAGTTTAAGGAGTAATAAACAAAATGAAAAAATCAGATTTGCTCGTGAAGTCATTTCTATAAAGTATGCATATTGTTCCTCTGTCCACAGATTTTAATATATTCATAATTCTTTCAATTTAAAGTAATGCACTATGCTTAAAATTTCAATTGACCTTTAAGACCTAGAGAAAATGTAGGTTTACCTTTCATAGCTTTGCCACATGAGTGACTGTGGAGTTGTTAAGGACTCAGTTCATTTCAGCCTTTTAATTTCCCATAATACAACAGAAAAGAGCAGTGGCAGAAGAAATCAATCCCAACTTATCCCTTGTCGAATATCAGCAAACACAATGTCAGAAAACCAATGTGAAGAAATGGAGTATGGATTTTCTGCTGACATTTGTAAAGTGTTTGTGTCAAAGTATTTTTCTAATACAGAAAAGGTTATAGCTTAGCAAATTAAAGCACATGTTTCTTTTAAGATGTTATGTTGGCCATTTGGATTAATTTTAATAGGTTTTCTTCCTTATAAAAATTCTAACCTGTGAGCTGATCAGATTAAATGCTTGAATTTTCACCATTCATACATAAATGTAATTTATTATAAACATGAAAAGTTGCAAGAACCTAGTTTTTACTTTTTAAGGTTAATGTATAATAGTTACAAAAAGAATTTTCTCAAAAATCTATTTTCTACTAGACATGATTAGTTGGTTTGCCTTGCTTACAGTTATATCTCATTTTATTTTCACTGTATTGTACCTAATAATTAATACAAGTTTTAAATAAAAATTGTAAATAAATCCATTTATGTAATACATTATCATCAGTAAAGATATATGACAATATGTTTATAAAATTAAAATTGTATCTATAGTTTAAAACGTACCCCTCACATGTCTGTCATCTTGTGTATGCTCTGAGGGCTTGAGTGTTGCTGTAATGATGCTAAAAGTCATGCCTTTGGTATCTCAGATACCAGGAGGGCCACCCACAATGGACAGGTTTCAGCTGAGCTTTAAGACTAAGATACACTAGAGAGAAATGCCCAGCAGCCACTCCCAAAACAATTAGCCACTGAAACCCCTATGAATAGCAGAAAAGCCCTGTCAAATATAGTGTCAGAAATCAAGCCCCTCCTGCTGGAAGGTATTCAAAAGACACCTGGAGAAGAGTTGCCTTCTCAAAGTCCTGTCTATCTTAATGATGGGAATGAAATAAAGCCCACAGGACCTCCATTTGCTGATGTGGCACAATTTTAAATGAGAAGAAACACAATGACATCAACAATGGGCTCGAACATGAAATAATCATGTAAATGGCACAGTGCGGATAGTGGGTAGTGTTTCATTCTGTTGTATATAGGATCATTGTGAGTCAGATCCAACTTGAAGGCACCTAACAACAAGTATACAAAAATTATTTTCAACACTTTTAATTTCACCTATCTTTGTTGAGGATTTATAATCAATGATATTCTAATAGCAATGAGTACATTTAATCCCCAGGGATTCTTGAAAGTACAGGAATGACTGAAGTGCTGGTGCAAGAACAGTATAAATTGAGCCTGAAAGAATGTTTTGTAGAAATTTAAAAAGTGTTCTGAGAAATGATGAGACAGGAAAAAATGGGAATGACTAAAACTGGAAAATTCTCAGTATTAAAAGGTATAAAAGTAAAGGATTATAAATATTAAAAAGAGGAACTCAGGTCTACATACTGACACCAATATTAAAAAGCCAGTACAGAAAAAAGAGAAAATTCATCAGTAGACTGTCAGTTAAAACGAGATGAAACTGAATAAAAAACATCATCAGATAACAATCATAGTAAAAATGGATTCAGGCAAAGTTCGAAATAAGACCCAATCTGATTTGCCATTTGTTTTGTCTGCAGTAGGTTATTTATATAGATTTAAACTATTCTACAAAATATTATCAATTAACTTTAAGGTATGCATACATTGTAAACCACATATTAATAAAGTGATAAAATTAAAATCATGGATAATAGGAAGGTTGTATTTTGTGAATCTCTTGATGCATTGTACTAGAAAATGAATGTGTCACTTCTGTGGTATTACTGCCACAAATCCATAATCTGAATGTAATTACAAGAAAATATTAGTGAATAAAATTTGAAGAATATTCTAAAAAATAACTTACTGGGACTCTTTCAAAGTATATTAGTCACTGAAAAAAAATAAGGAAAGATTGAGGAATGATCCAGATGAAAGGACACTAAAGAAGCCTAATAACTAAATGCAACACACGATCTTAGACATAACCTCACACCAAAAGTGAATGAGGTCTTTTACGATAGTAGTATTTTATCAAGGTTACATTCCTGATTTTGATAAATATATAAGCAAAAATAAAATATACAAGTAAATCTGTGTATTTCCTAATTCTGATAAATATACAAGCAAATACTTTGTATTTAGGAACCAAACATGGAAGTATAAGGGTTACTCTAGACTGTATCTAGTTTCTTAAATACCTCAGAAAATATCTAAATGTATAGGCAGAATAAGAGAGAGAAAGAGAAGGAGGGAGGGAATATAATACAGGAATTATGGTAAAGCTTTTATAGTTAGGAAATCTGTGTTAAAGTCTCCTTGGAATTTTGTGTACTTTATTGCAAATATTCTGTCAATTGCAACAATTTTCAATTAAAATAATTAAATATATTTATAACATGGCTGCAAGAACAAAAGTGGAATTTAAATCAATACTCTTTCATTTAAAATTTTGACATGAGTAATTAATGAAGTAATATAGAGATGCTTTAGTATATTGTTATTCATAGTGTAATAAGGAGAAACAAAATCACAGGGAGAATTTTTTAGATCTCACCCTAGAATTACTGAATCAGAATCTTCATTTTAAAAAATAAAACCCTCAAATGGTTTATGCATACTTTACATCTAAGAAATGCTCTCTTAAACATGATTTAGTTATAGAAATAAGAGGAAAACAATTGATGTTGTTAGATTTTTCATGTGATCATGATATTGTGGATACATTTGAAAAGAGACTTAAATATTTACTGAAGATTTTATCAATGTATTGATATGATATGTGGAATATGCCTCAAAATATTATGGTCTGAGTACAAAGTTGGTGTGCATATAGACAAAGTAAGATTGGATGTGAGGTGATCATTGTTGCAGCAGGATGATGGGAACAGACAGATAACTATTCCTTATTTTTTTCTTTTTGGACATGATTGAACTCTTTTATACAAAAATAATCTACAGAAAAATCACGTCTTGATAATGAAGAATAATAAGATTGAACACAAGGAAATCATTAACTTACAGAGAAGAACATCTAAAAACTACATCCAGAAAAGATTCATTATTTCTCACTTAACTGTGTTTATATGATTTCCTTCACCATATTTCATATCTTTATTTCTTTTGAATAAAAGACATTATAATAATCATGAAATTATGTTTTTTCTAAGATAGTGAACAAATAAAACAACATCATTTAAGAGTGAAACATTTTGATATTGTAAATTTTATAAATATAATGTTTTTATATTACTCATGGGAAATAGTGAATATTATTTGATTCTCTCCATTTACTTGGGTACCATATTGTATTTATAATCAGAATCACAATATAAAACAGGCACTTCACAAACCAGAAAATTCCAGAAAATTTTACTTCCAAGCAACTTTAGAAGCTTGGGTAAAATGCAAATATATATGTTTTCTTTGCATGCATTGTATAGTTGAACAGCAAGTATATCAGGAAAAAATAAAAACAATAACAGGACACCTGATATTAAAACAAGAACAGAATTGAAGTATTTATGGAAACCTTGCAACCCTTAACTGCTATTTTCAGACTTAAACTAGTCAAGGGAGAAAGGAGACTTAAGGCCAATGATCTATCTGAAGTGTATAGTACCTAAAGAGGAAAATTCACATGCAATTTTACTTCCTATAAATATCCATGATAAATTAACCAGTATTAGGAAGGGGTAGCAGGAGATTCATGTCTGTCTGGGTCTGACACCAAATAGCTGGAGGAAAACAAAAATATGTTGATCTCAACTTTGTAAATACAAACTATTCTTCATAAGGACTTGAGAATAATTCATATTCTCACTGTAATCTCAAAAATTCACAAAAATTATTTATTTTGAAGTGATTTTATATTCATGGTGTTCCTTCAATTTAAAGAACAAAAACTAATCCCAGGCTTCTAATAATTATAACAAAGAAATCCCAAGAAAAATGAGCTCAGAATTAAATTTCTTAAAATAGGAAAAAGGTAGAGAAAGGAAATAGGAAAAATAAAACTGACAACTATGAATAAAGCTGAAGAAGTCTCACAAATATTACAGATATTAGATTTACTAGGCACAGAATATAGAATAAGTATTTTCATTATGTTAATAGATGGTAAATCTGAAAATATAAACAAAGACTGTTAGATGCCATCAAATCGAGTCTGACTCATAATGACCATCATAGGGTTTTTAGTGTCTGATTTTTTGGGGATTGTTTTAGGGTACCCACATCCATCTCACATTAAACAAACACTAAGGGACCATAAATATGAACAACATATATGACAAATAACTAAGTATAACTTTCATAAATGGAAATCACAGTAGCTACAAATTCAGTAGTAGGCTTCTAGTGAAAGCTGGACATTGAACAAAGGAGACAGGAAAAGAATTGATGCTTTTGAGTTATGGTGCTGGAGACTTCTATTGAATATACCATGGACTGCCAAAAGAACCAACAGATCTAGAAGAAGTGCAACCAGAGTGCTCTTTGGCTAGCTCCTTGGATGGCTAGACTGCGTCTTACATATTTCAGACTTGTAATCAGGAGAGACCAATCCCTAGAGAAAGACATCATGTTTGGGAGAGTTGCAGGTCAACAAAAAAAGAGGAAATCCTCCACCAGATGGATTGACACAGTGTCTGCAACAATCGGTTTAAACATAAATATGATCATGTGCCTGGCACAGAATGGGGAAGTATTTTGATCTGCTGTACATAGGGTCGCTATGAGTTGGACTTGATTCAATGACACCTAACAACGACAACAAACTCAAATATTTCAAAGTTAAAACTAGAGTTCATGAAATTAATATCAAAGTATAAATCATTAAAAATAGAGATTTTAAGGTCTTGAAAGTAGAAAAATTGACTTTTATCAGAGAAGCAACCAAGAAGCTTAGTGATCTACCTCAGTAAATAAAACTAGTTATAATAACTCAATTATTAAATGCTCTATAGTTTTTTAATTGTTTTGCTTTCTGGTAATTCTTGGAGCTGAACTCAGTTATTAAATGCTCTATAGTTTTTTAATTGTTTTGCTTTCTGATAATTCTTGGAACTGAACCCAGGGTCTCTCACATGCTTTGCAAGTTGTGGTCTATAATTGAACAATTTCTAGCAATGCTGTTTATATTTACCTGAGTCCATTGCTATAATTTAAAAATATAAAATATAAATTTAATACAATATAAAAATAGTTTTGAATTAAAAATGCTCAAGTTATACATAAACTTTGTTGTTGTTGTTAGGTGCCGTCGAGTCGAGTCTGACTCATAGCGACCCTATGTACATCAGATCGAAACACTTGCCAATTCTGTGCCAGGCAGACAATCTTATTTATGTTTAAGCCCATTGTTGCAGACACTGTGTCAATCCATCTGGTGGAGGGTTTTCCTCTTTTGCGTTGACCTGCCACTCTCCGTAACATGATGTCCTTCTCCAGGGATTGATCTCTCCTGACTACATGTCTGAAATATGTAAGACGCAGTCTGGCCATTTTTGCTTCCAAGGAGCACTCTGGTTGTACTTCTTCTAGGACATAAACTTTAGATGATGTGTAATACCAAATCATATATTTACTTAACTGGAATTGTTTCTATATGCTGTACATAGGGTGGCTATGAGTGAGACTCAACTCAATGGCATCTAACAACTTAAGAATCCCTGTGTACTTCCTTTAAAAAGCCTTTCTTAAATAAAGAAGGCTATCACATACATATACCGAATAACTAAGAAAAGAACTATAAACTATAGCTTCTATATAAGTTAATAAATAAAACCTCAAGGTAAGTACAAGGAATGTCTGAGCCCACAATGTGATGGAGCTACTTTGAGAATTTGTGATTAATGAAGGAATCTCATAGTAAGCCCAGAAAACATCAAGTAGAGATTATCCACAAAAGATGACAAAATAACTCTGTGTCATAACTACTGATAGTGCTTTGAGACCCACTGGGTCAAAGAATCACCAATTAAGGGGTTAAACAAAAAGAAATGGACACTACACATTAATACTGATGGTATTATTAAGAAAAAAGCCACTTTGAAAAGGAAATGTTAACTTATGAGGAAATGATTATCTTTAGAGCCAGAAAATAGCAGTAAAAATAAAAATGTAAGTAATGATAAAAGCAGTACAAAGACAAGAGAGACTAAAAATAGTGTAATTACATTGAGAAGGTAGGAATTTTACCCAAACTCTGGTTATCTCTATTGATAAGGAACAAAGTTATTTTAGGAAAAGATAACCCACAGTATAAATAAGAAAAATAAAAGTATTAAATTTTTTAAAAATATAGAAGAGAAGTGAAAAGAAGAGGATTAATTTTTTCAGTAGATATATTTATGAAGGAAAGATGATCTTTAGAAGCAAAAGAAAACTAACAGAACTTGGCAATTTAAGTTAAAAGCAATTGAGAAGCATGGCAGATATAAGAGTACCAAGGAATCTGGGAAAAGAGATGGCCTATCAATTACTGAAGTTAGCAAAGTTGAAAGATGAATTGGTGTTGTTAAATTTAAAAAATAACCTATGAAACATGGCAAGTACAAAACTTAACTTTTTAAATGCATAATTCATACAGGTACTTCCATGGTTATTAACTATTTTAATTTTTATCATGTATTAAAATTAGTTTTTTTATTGTTATTTAAGGGGCTGGGGTTTAACCCAGTTGGTAGAGTGCTTCTCTGTGCTTTCAGAGGCCCTGGATTTGATCCTTAGCACTGCAAAATTGGGAGAATGAAGTAGCAATCCACTCTTGAAGCAATCTCCAAAAAAAATCAATCAGCCATTGAAAAATCTATGAGGGTCACTATGAGTCGAATCCAACTTGATGGCACCTAACAACAACATTTGTGTTTATGAGGTTAAATATAAATTTAAAATATATGTTTGCTTTGTCAAACACCAAAATTTAAAAGTTTACATTATACTTCCTACTAAGTTAAGAATAATGCATTTACTATGTAGAGATCTTTCACCTCCTTGATTAGGTTTATTCCTATGTATTTTATTTTTGAAAGATTGGGAATGAGATTCCTGATTTCTTTATATATGGAAATTTCATAATGAAAACTTACTAAATTGTATAGTAACTTAAAATTATTAATAGAAAATTAGAAAAAGAATAGAATAATGAATTTAAGTCAATTACTCTCCTTAAGATTTAGTACATAAGAGCTTATAAAATAACAAAGAACCTAATATTTTAAATTTGCTTGGTTATTATCAAAAAGACGATAATGATTATATATCACTTTTCTGAACTCAGCAACCAGATGTAATTACATAGTCTAGATATAATTGCATTTACCATAAAGAAAGGTTGAATATCAGCTGGTATTCAGATTTACTAAGAATCAAAAATGCTGTCACAGCTCATGAATGCATGGAACATTGATCATTCTTTTTGCTAATCTAAAATAATATGGAATATAATTTATCAGGACATCAAAATAATAGATTTTACTTCATTTCCTCACTTCCATAAGGATATGCACAATAGAATCTATAGCTATATACGCACTCTATTAAGGCTAATTGAAAATAGATGGTACAATTAACCTGCTTCTTAGTAAAATGCATTAACACTTAATATAAAAGTCTAATCACAATAAAAGAGGTTCACATTGGAAGTGAATGTGGTGAATAACTCAAAATCAGCTACTTTTCTTACAAAGTAAATTAAAGAAAGACAAAGTTAATACAACAGCGCCCAAAGCAGTAATTTAGACCATTTGCTTTCCTAATCTTTGCTTGCTTTCTCACATGTATGTACTCCATTCCACAAGATTCCATAGATGACTTAACATAATGATCCTTGGTATTTGGGGCAGCATAGCAGAACATAACAGGTGGTCATGGAGCAAGTAAGCTGTTAAAGTAATCCATTACAATACAAACTGAAAAAGGTGAAAACTAATTTTCAAAGTCCTGTCTACAAGCAATTGCCTTGATAATTTTACCTTAACAGATTTCATTAAACAGAGATTATTTTGATGATATCCTATATTAAAATTTAAAATTTCTTAAAGAATATAGAAAAATATTATTCATCTTTACTATTAAAAATAAATCATCTAGCCTGGCACAGTGGCACATTCCTGTAATACCAGTGACTCAGGAGGCAGGGGCAGGAGGATTACAAGTTTGAGACCAGAAGTAGACTGTGTAATATAGTGAGACCCTGTCTCAAAAAAGTTAAAAAAATTGGCTGAAGGTGGAGCTCAGTGGTACAGCACTTGGAAAGCATGCCTGCACAAGGCCCTGGGTTCAAACTCCAGTCCCACAAAAATAAATAAATAAATAAATTAATTAATTAATTAGTAATGTATCAATAGTGACCATATCAAAATCTACAAATATAGTTACCTCATGAGGCTACCTTAATATTTGAACTTTTAAAAAAATGTTTTATAATATACAATTATCTTTGTTTGTTTTGGGGGTTTTTTTGCGGTACTGGGGGCTAAACCCAGGGCCTTGCACCTGCATGCTCTGCAAGTGCTGGACCACTGAGCTGCACCTCAGCCCATTTTTTTACTGTTTTGAGACAGGGTCTCGCTAAATTACACAAACTGCCTCTGGTCTCAAACTTGCAATCCTCCCACCTCCGCCTCCCGAGCTTCTGAGATTACAGACGTGCACCACCACGCCCGGCCTATAATATACAATTATTTTTTAAAGCCATGTTTAAAGCATATAACACATATACTTGACATGTCTTATTCTTTTTGCATTAGGGTGAGTGTCATTGTTTGAACTTTTTCCTGTTAAATCTATTTATTTCCCTAAAATCCTTTATGATAACATCCAGGATACCACCACTACTAATTCTTAGAGATTGCTAAGATGTAGAAAATCATTCATATGCCCAATTTTGGGCTTTCTTTCCTTTATTTAAGGCTAGAATAAATTAATAAATATATTAAATTTTAAATAAAATAAAATTATATCCAATTAATTATACAAACTTTATTTCCAAGTATGGTGTAAGTAGTTTATTATAGGGGAATTATTTTCCTGTGGCATTAAAAATTACTTATTTCAAAAAGGGATGAATTTCTGAGTGTTAGTAGCCTTGAAGATTAGTGAAAGGGTTAAGCTAAGATATTAAAATAGTAGAAGGTCAAGGTTCTATTTTTTAAAAGAACACCTTGTATTATGATGAGATAAATAAGTTTTCTTAGAAGACTTTATGTAAAAGAAGAGAAAGCTACATTTAGACAGAATTCTAAAAATCTTCAAAGGTTTGTTAACATTGGCCACAAAAGAGTGTGTTAAGAAAACATAATAAGAACTAAAATAATATTTATAATATATGAAGCAATAAAAGAATCAAAGAGGAAATTATCTTTAAAGTAGAATTGTAGAATAGAAAATTCTTTTTCTCCCTCTTCAGTGGAAGGCAAAAATGTAGTGATTTTTTACTAGATTACCCTATAACTGTAGAATTGACTGGCTGTAAGTTGAGATATTATAGGAGTAGTTATGCACTTATTAAATATCTATGGAACCATTTTAACATGACATACCTATTTCTGGAGTTTTGGAAAAATGCACTTGTAATTTTGATGTTACAAACTTCAGATATAGTGGGGCATAGACATCTCTTGTGCAGCCTTTTTAGTTATACCTAACAAAATGGATCAGTAAAATAAATAGCTATAAAGATCTGAATCCATATTTCACTTTTCTCTTATCACTCCACATCTAACATGGGTCCTGGTAAGGAAAAACAGGAAACTTAGAAGCTGTAGCATGTAGACATGATAATAAATATTAAGTGTATTGCTACAACTTTACTTTGCTAATCACTTGTTGTTAGGTGCTTTTGAGCTGTGTCCGGCTCATAGCGACCCTCACAGGGTTTGCAATGGCTGATGGTTTCGGGATTGCCTTAGGAGTGGATTGCCACATCCTTCTCCCATTTTTGTGGTGCTGGGAACTGAACTCAGGACCTCAGAGATTGCAGTACAGCACTCTACCCACTGAGCTAAATCCCAGCTAATCACTAGGAAAATATAACGCAAGGTAAGATTGTGTTTCCTGTGTATATATTTCACTATTCAGGCTTTTGGACTTACTAAGGATCATATTAAAGATTTTTTTAGATAAGCTCTAAAATGGTATAATAAATAAACTGGATTTGGCAATTGTTATAAATATTAAAAATAAAAATATATCTTGAGAACTTTATAAAATTCTATGTAAAAATCCTGGAAAGATATGCAGAAAAATGACCCCTTACATATTATTTGTAGGAGTATATAGTAGTACAGCCTTTGTGGAAAGTAGTGTGGTGGTTCCTCAAAACCCTAGAAACAGAACTACCATAAGATCTATTTACTCCACTCTTGACTACATACGCAAAAGGAATGAACTCAGCACACGAAAAGATACTTGCATAAGAATACTATTCATTATAATGAAGATATGCAATCAGCCTACCTGCCTGTCAACAGAATGATGGATAAATAGGGTCCAGTATATATATGCAGTGCAGCATTTTGAGCCATAAGGAAGGATGAAATCCTATCATTTGCAGAAAAATTTGATGGAACTCTATCACATTATGTTAAGTAAGTTAAATGAAATGATGAAAGACAGGTCTCACCTGTTCTCTCTCATTTGTGGAAACAAAATCAACCTATAAACCTGTAGAAGAGTGATAACTAGAGACTGAGATGGGGGCCAGGACGGGGGGTAGGGAGTAAAGGTAGAGGTAGAAGAAAGGTGGATGGACATAACCAAAGCACAATGTATACTTTATGGAAATGTGGCTGTGAATTTGTACAATTAATATGTGCTAATAATAATTTAAAATGAAGATAAGTGATAATATTAAAGTATGAAACCATAATTGACCTGAACATCCAAATATCTAACTTTGAAAAGTAATCTCTCCTTTCTTAATTTTATAGCAGATAATTGGAAAACTGCACCTACTCGATGGCACCTAACAATTCAAGAACATGAACTTTATCAGGCTTTAAAACTAAAATTCATTTAGCTTCACAAACTTCAAAACTCTATTAGCATTTAAAGAGAATATGAGCCAACATTCATCATTAGCTGTGTATCAAAATACACATGATTTTAAAATCCATTTGAGTGACTTTGACATATTTACATAATGTAAAAACTTCTTGAAAAGTTCAATTAATGTAAAATGTGATATTGCTACTATAAGCTTTTGGATAGATATTTTAGTTCTATTTTATAAAGGCAAAGGAGGTTTCTTAGTTATTACTGTGTTAAGAACATTAGTCATCAGTGCCTATTAAATGTCAATGAAATATCATCCAGAATATACTGAAATTATCTTTTTTCCCTTTATTAGTAAATGAAGATGGGGTACAGAGTAATATAGCATTGGCTTTTTCCATTATGCACCCTTTACATCACTTCTGGGAATACTTTCACCAACCCACAAAGTTTATGGAGTCTTATGGCTAATATGTAGTAAAATCCAAATGCTTATTTGGGTTATATTCACCCATTGTTCCAATGTACTCATGAAGTTGTGCTGTTTATATGGAGATCATCCTCTCCCCATTCATCTCTTCACAGTGACCCTCTTCCCCACTCCACCTTCCCCAGTCATTGCTTCCCTCTGCTAGCTCCCCCCTTCTCCTTCCTCCCCCTTATATTGTCCCTTCTTTGCTAAATTTAACTGTTAATTTCATATATTAATTCATGTATAGGATTCTTTCTTCCTTTGAGTATGATTTACCTCCCATATGTGAGTGAGAATATATGGTATTCCTCTTTTTGAGCTTGTGTTTGTTTGCTTAAGATGATGTTCTCCAGTTCCATTCATTTTGCTGCAAATAACATTATTTCATTTTTTATTGCTGAGTATTATTCCATTGTTTATATGTACCATAGTTTTTTATCCATAGTTCTGTTGATGGACACCTTATTGGTTGGTTCTATATCTTTGTTATTTTGAAAAGTACCACATTGAATATGGAGATGCAGGTGTCTCTGTGGTATGATGATATCTCTCTTTCAGTATATCCTCAGTAGTAGTATAGCTGGGTTGTATGGTAGTTCTGTTTTTAGTTTTTTGAGGTATCTCCATATTGATTTCCAAAGTGGTTGAACCAGTGTTTAGTCCCACCAGCAGTGTAAGAGTGTTCCTTTATCTCTACAACCTCACCAAATAATAATTATTATTTGTTTTGTTGACCATGGCCATTCTTACATAGTTAGAGGGCATCTCAGAGTTGTTTTGATTTGTATTTCCCTATGGGCTAGGGATATTGAGCATGTTTCCTGTGCTTCATGGCCTTATGAACTTCTTCATTTGAGAACTATCTATTCAGTTCCTTTGCCCACCTGTGTAATGGATTATTTGGCATCTTGGGAATTCCTTTCTTGAGTTCTTTGTAAATTCTAGAAGTTAGTCCTCTGTCAGATGTGTAGGATGAGGAGATTTTCTCCCATTCAGTGGGCTCTTCCTTAACTCTGCAGATTGTTTCCATTGCTTTTTAATTTCATCTAATTCCATTTGTCTATTCTTGTTACAATTTCCTGAGTAATTGGAGTCTTATTAAGGAAAAGTTTTCCTATGCCTACATGTTGGAGCATGTTACCTATCTTTTCTTCTAGTAATTTTAAGATTTCTGGCTTTATCTCAATTAATAGATTTGGGAATGCAACCTATTTTCATGTTCCTAAGCTAACCTCAGACAGCTTTATATTTTCCCTTTAATAATTCAGAGAAATGTTATATTTCTTTTAGTGAAAATATTGTTGCTAAAAAGTGGTAAACAATGTTTCATTCATTCTGAAAAAATCTGATTTTAAATTCCACTAATATTTTTCAAATTTAGTTAAAAATTGTTGCTGCTAAGCAAAGAAATGCTATCTTTTGGATCCTTTTAGTTCCATGTAACATATTTAGTTGAAAAAAATTTATTTTGTATAATATAAATAATAATAAACAACAAAATGAATAAATAAAAGCTCATAAATATACACACATATGCACAATTTTACTGATAAAGAAAATAATGTGTTTGTCCAAAAATCTTATGTAGACTCTATTTTCAAACTAAAACACTTATTTATAAAAAATTAGGAAATAATCCTTCAAGGGATACTTGCATATATTAGCATATTATAAAATTATATTAGAATATTATAAAATGGTAAGGTAATACTCAGGTGCCTTGATTCATGCCTGTTATCGCAGCTACTCTGGAGACTGAAGCAAGAGGGTCACAAGTTTTAGGTTAGAGGCAGCGTGTGTAACTTAGAGACACCTTATTTGAAAATGAAAAATAAAAAATGGGCTAGGATGCAGCTCAGTGGTAGAGCATTTGAGAATTATGTACCAGGCACTTAGTTCAACTCCCCAGTACTATAAAGAGAGAGAGAGAGGGTGAGAGAGAGAGAGAGAGAAAAGAAAATAATCATTTCATAAACACACTTCCATAGCACATGGTATGACGAATTTTATCATTTTCATAACACTAATCCTTTAAATTGAACATACATGAATTAGCATTGAGCTAAAATTTTCCAATAAATTAAAATGTAATGGGTTGGTGGAGATATACCAGAATGAAGGACAGTGTTATGATAAAAGCATAATTACATCCTTTCAATTTTTCAAACTAAAGACAATGTAACCAAGTTAATGTAATACTGAACACTTTTTTTTTCTTTTTTTTCTTTTTTTTTTAATTTTTCTTCAGTACTTAGGGGTTGAAACCCAGGGCCTCACACAAACTTTGCAAGTGTTCTACTACTGAGCTGCACCCTCAGCCCATTTTTCAAAAATTGTTTTATCTTAAGTCAGTCTTGCTAAATTATGCAGGCTGTCTGTCTCTGGCCTCAAACTTGCAATCCTCATGCCTCTACCTCCCGGGTCCTAAGGATTAGAAGCATGTACCACCACACCCAGCCATACTTATCACTTATGTTTTATACTAAATTCTCTTCTTATGACTATATTAAAAAATAAAATCTTATTTAAACAATCAGTTAATGGTTGATATGGAATTTCTAAATAGCTCTATTTATCAGTTTGGGAGTTTTTAGAAGGCCATTTTCATAATGTCATATAAAGTTTATAATGCAGTTTTTAATTAGATTCTTAACCTGAGAAAGATGCAGTTCTGATTTGCATGTAGTTATCTTACTTCTTTGATCCAATAATTACATCTTAATTGCTCTTTTCTATATATGATTCTCACAGATTTAGCTCTTATTTGGAAGTAATCCTTTCCAAATCATTTGCCTTATGTTGCAAATCTTTAGTCTCCATTGTTTCCTTCTTAAACTGTTTGTCTAGTTTGATAGTAATAAGATTTTTGTCTAAAATAATATTTGTTCCAAATAGTTGCTGTTACAAATTTTAATATATTTTTACTATAATTTCATGTAATTATCATCAAGGAGTGATGACTTTTCAACAATATTATTTTAGAAGATATGTTTCATGTATTTAATAGGGTGAAAATAGTTATATTTAAAACTAATTACCAAGCTGGGCACAATGGCTCATGATGTAGTCCCCACAACTCAGGAGGTGGAGGCCATAGGATTGCAGGTTCAAGACCAGAGGCAGCCTCTGTAACTTAGCAAGATCCTGTCTCAAGATAAAAGAATGAAAAGTGGAATGGGGAAGCAGCTCAGTGGTACAGCACTTGCAAAGCCTGTGTGAGGACCCAGGTTTGAATTTCAAGTACCACATATTCACACACAAAAGTAATTAGCAAAAGAAAATTTTTTCTCAATCTGAACTATATAATATAGCAAGTACATCACAAGGAAAGAAATATAAACAAAATGTTTATTCCTAAACAACAGCATTAATTTTAGTCCTTTTTTTCAGTACTGAAGCATTGAACCCAGGGCTTCACACATGCTAGGCAAGTGCTCTATTGATCTTCACCCCAACCGATTTCTTATTTTTTATCTTGAAACATGGTCTCACTAAGTTGCACAGGCTGCCTCTCATATTGTTTTCCTCCTGCCTAGTCTCCAAAGTCACTGGGATTACAGATGTGTACCATGACACCAAGCTCACCACCATTAGCTTTCAAATATTTAAACATACAGAGATGGTAAAGATAAACAGAAGAGTAATGTGTCCTGAACATATAGAGATATAAGATCCCTGATGAAGAAAGACTCATTTGTAGGTAAGTCCTTTGAGTCTAGCAAACTTGGGCCACCTGGCCTGGTGAGGCAGAAGCCTACTTGAAAGTGGTTCTCTTCAGTTAAACAGAGAATTAAATACACAGAACGATACTGCAGTGTAAAATTGTCTGGTTCTACTACAGTTGTTGTTGTTAGGTGCCGTCGAGTCGGTATCTGACTCATCGCGACCCTCTGTACAACAGGGGAAACACTATTGTCAGTGCTTCTCTGCCATTCATAGGGTTTTCAGTGGCAGATTGATTTTTGGGAGGGGGTTGCCAGGTCCTTCTCCCAAGCCTACAGCTTCTGGTGTTCCCAGGCGGTCTCCCATCCAGGTACTAACCAGGCCTGACCCTGCTTAGCTTCCGAGATCTGACGGGTTCAGGTGCCACAGGACTATGGCTGCAGGCACTACTACAGTAGTAAAGCTTATGGTGGAGTAATGAAGCATGAAGTCTAGAAAATGTCATGGCATCTTATATCATTTACAAGACGTATTAGCAAAGCAGGTAAAGTTCCATTCACATCCTGATCAGTAATAAACATGAATATGACTCAGTAAAAATATAGACAGGGGGAGGAGAGAGAAAGAGGAAGAAGATGGGGGGAATCAATTATAATTAGTGGTGCATTTCCCCTACCTGTGGAATACAAAAAAATGAGATTAAAAATAATGTAGCAATACGACAAAGTCAAAGGGTGAAATTTGAGATGTTGAAACACAGGAAATTAGAGAGAAAAAGATGACTTACAATGTTGTAGAAAGGAAATAATCATTGAGTCATTGGGATCTGTGACACTAACATGCATGCTCCAAAACATTTACATAAGAAAATTGTTATTGAGAAAAGCTAACAATATGAAATAGAATCGAAGAAACTTTAAAGATTAATAAGAATAGGTAGAACTGGAGATCATAATGTTAAGCTAAATAAGCCAGACCCAGATAGACCAATGTTGCACGTTTTCTATCATATGTGGAATCTAGATTAAATATATATGTATGTATATGTATACACACGTGCACATACACACATATGTACACATACCCACATATAGAGTCAGTGACACAAATGTACACACATCTTAGGATGAAAACTTTCCACTTTTCTGTTTGAAGAATGTGTGGTTTGATTGTTCTACTAACTCCTGTCTCACATGCTCTTGTTCAGTAAACTTCCATGGCAAGCAAGTAAACTATTCTAACACACAATACCATGCATCTCAAACTTATCAGCAATGTGTGCAACTGTAGGCGTGTTGAAAGTTCTGTGGCATACTTATGTCTCCAATTTTATGCTTCCCCCATATTCTGGAATTTCAAATACCACTTCATCATGGCCCTATGCTTCTTGAATGAAACTGTGCTTCTGTCATTTTCTTTGACTGTCATGCCTGTCACATAGCGGCACTAGCATTCATTTTATTAATTCCACCTTATGAGCAAAGCACATAGTATATATTGCTACTGAAATTCAATGTAACTTAGAAAAGTAATACAGATGTTGTTGTTAGCTGTCAAGTCAGGTCCAACTCATAGTGACATTATCTATGTACAACAGAATGAAATACTACCTGACACTATGCCATGTCTGGCCCTGTTTCATTGCTTATCTGCTATTCATAGCATTTTTGATGGCAAATTGTTTAGGGAGTGGGCTGCTGGATCCTTTTTCCAAGTCTACAGCACCCAGTATTCCAAGGCAGAATCACATCTAAGGACTAACCAGGCCCAACCCTGCTTAGCTTCCAAGATCAGACAGGATCAGAAGCCACAGTCTTAAAATGTTTACACATTTTTGGCACTTAAGTTTATATACACTTACAAACACAGCCACACATATGTATTTTTGGTGCTAGGATCAAACCCAGGGACTTGTGCATGCTAGGCGTGTACTCTACCATTAAGCTGCATCCTAACCCTTGTTTTTCTAAGACAGGATCTATGTTGCCCAGGTTAGTTTTGAACTTGCATCCCTCTGGCCCCTCCTCCCAAGTATAAAGTAAGATTCTTATAGATAGCATATTGTTGATCTTGTTGTATCCGTTCATGCAGTCCATGTCTTCTCATTGAACAGTTTAGTCCATTTACATTCAAAGTTATTACTGATAAGTAAATACTTATACGTTTTACTTTGTTACTTCCATTTGTTTTGAAAATTATTTTATTCTTGGGGTTCATAGTTGTAGTTTAGTTGTTTTTGGAATGATACTATTTGATTCTTTTCTATTTCTTTTTTGTGTATCTTCTCTTCCAGTGAATTTGATAATTTCCTGTGTTTTATGATAGTAGTTAACTTTCTTTAGGTTCTAGATATACAACTCCCTTAAGTGTTTTAAAGGCTGTCTGGTTGTGATAAATTTCCTTAGTTTTTACTTTTTTTGAAATTCTTTATTTTTCCTTCATTTCCAAAGGATATTTTGCTATGCATTGTTCTTGCTTGATAGTTATATTCCTTCAGAATTTAGAATATGTCATTTGATTCTGTCCTGTCCAATAAGTTTTCTGAGAAATCTGCCATTAATCCAATGGGAATTCACTTAAATGTGACTTTGAACTTTCCTCTTCCTATTTTTAGAATTCTCTCTTTGTTTTGTACTCTTGACAGCTTCACTATAATATGCCATAATGAGAATATTTCTTGATCATGTATTCTTGTGATCCTGTGGGCCTTCTGTACCTAGATGCCAGTATGTTTCCCAAGATTGAAGAAGTCATCAGCTAGTATTACATTTAATTGGTTTTCTATGTATTTCTCTTTTTCTTTACCTTACATACTCCAAAAATATGATATTTATTCATTCTGTGAGGTCCCAAAGGTCTCAGAGGCGGTCTCCATTCTTATTTATTTTTTAATTAGGAGAAAACCTTTTGTCTGACTGTTGTTGAGTACCACAGAGTTGGATCCAACTCATAGCAATCCTGTTTACAACAGAACAAAACACTACCCAGGACTGGGCTATGCACGTGACCTTTTTATGTTTCAGCCCAATGTTGCAAGCACTATGTTTCTTCTCATTTTGAGTTGTGCCACATCAGCACAAGGAGGGCCCAGGGCTTTACTCCATTCCCATCATTATGGTTGACTCTACTTTGAGGTGCCTGCAGCGGTAGCCCTGTAGCATCCGATCCCATCAGATCTCGGAAGCTAAAAAGGGTTGGGCCTGGTTAGTACCTGGATGGGAGACTGCCTGGGAACACCAGAAGCTGTAGGCTTGGGAGAAGGACCTGGCAACCCCATCCCAAAAATCAATCTGCCATTGAAAACCCTATGAACAGCAGAGAAGCACTGACAATAGTGTTTCCCCTGTTGTAGAGAGGGTCGCTATGAGTCGGATACCGACTCGATGGCACCTAACAACAACAACTACTTTGAGGAGGCAGTTCTTCGCCAGTTGCTTCTTGAATGCCTTCCAGCCTGGGGGACTAATTTTCTGATATTATATTTGATAGTGTTTCTCTGCTCTTCATAGAGTTTTCAATGGCTAATTGTTTCAAGAGCAGGCTGCTGGATCCTTACCTAGTTAGTCTTAGTCTGGAATCTCAACTGAAACCTGACCACCATTGGAGGTCCTGCTGGTATCGGAAATACCAGTGGCATAGCTATCAGTATCACAGCAACATTCAAGCCCCCACAGTATGACAAGGTGACAAACATGTGGAAGTTTGACTAGAATGTACCAAAAGACCAGTCTTCAGTTTCAGGCAGTCTTCCATATACTTCATCTAATCCATTGCTGAGACTTTCAGCTATATTATTTGACTTACTGAGTTCTTAATTCCCAAGATTTCTGTTTTGTTTTCTCAGTCTCCCTGTTTCTTTGTTAAATTTAACATTCATATCATGCTTTATTTTCCTGATTTTTTTCAACTGTTTGGATTCATTGAATATATTTGAGTTTTCTTATAAATTTTGGAATTCTTTATCAGGCAGGTATTTCATTATTATCCTTTTCTTTGGGACTATTGCTAGAAAGTTCTTATGTTTCTTTGGAGATGTCATGTTACTTTAAAAATATCTTTCTTGTGACCTTCCACTGAGGTTTGTGCATCTGATTAATCAGTTATCACAAAAATTTTTACAGAATGGTTATCATAGAAAACACTTTCTTCTGAAGTTGTGTCTTGGGGTGTTGGTTTAGTAGGCCACATTGGCTTTGGTTCTAGCTGATCCTTACAGTGTAGTCTTCCTAGAGCTTTCTGGCTATAATTGAGGGGTTTGGGTGCAGTGCTTTTGGTGGTAGGATCAAAGAGGCCCAGTGTCTCCAGAAGACATGTGGGAGTCGGGCCTTTACTAGTATAGATGGATGTGGTGCCTACAGTGGGGTCACTTCAGTCATGGGAGTGAAGATGTCAGGAGGGCAGGGGCCATTTCCTCAGACACTGCTAGGATGAGCTCTGCTGCTGGTAAGTGCTCTGGCACTGGCTTTCCCAATGGTGGTGGTGAGCCTAAAGGATCTACTCTCAGCTCCAGCATTGACATTGACCCGTAAGTGGCTGACCATGAGGGAGCCATGCAGGAGAGAATGAACCTATTCTCAGACTATGCACTGATATGACCATACAAGTGATTGATCCTTGTGGGGAGACAGTATCAGAGAGCGTTGCCTCCATCCTCAGTTGCAGAGGTGGTACAGACTCTCTAGCAGAGGCCACAAAGGTGGCATGTGGTAAATGCTTTATTCCCCTCAGTCATGGCAGTAACATAGGCCCACAAGCTGCTGGTCATTGGGATGACAGCAGCTGGGGAATGTAGCACCTGCTCTCACTCCCAGAGAAGGTACAAGACCATAGGAGCTGGCTGTGGGGTGAGGTGGTGGCACAAGATTGCAGCTCCCAACCTCAGTTGTAGCCATGATATGGGCCCCGAGGTACTAGTCATGGCCTGGTCCCAGAGAAGAGTCACCTTGGTCTCTCAGGACTTAGAAGTGATCCCCCACCATCACCTGAGCTGAACTACCTGTTTCCTGTAATTCAGGGCATTGCACACATTTGGATACTATTGTCACAAGTCATTTACATGCTCAAGTTGCGTTAATGAGGCAGCAGCCCCTAGTGCTAGTGTGATGGGCTATCTGTGGGGACCCACAGGAATGGACATGCAGGGACTTTTGGAAATCCAATGGCAGTACTTACTGTACTTACTGTGAATTCACACAGTAAGCCCTTTCTCACAATGGTTCTGAGCTACAGCAACCTGGGCTCTCAAAGTTGGTGGGGAGACAATACAAGTTCCTTCTGTGAAGCAAAGTTACTGGTGCTGACTTTAGGTAGCTCCCCTAAATTAGACTTCAAACCTATGACAATTGTGGAATTGTCTAGTAGCTAAGATTACCAATATTCTTGCCAACAGGACCTGCTAGGACTCTTCCAGTTATACTTCCCCTTGCAAAAAGGAGACACTCATGGCCAGGAGGCCAGGGTTGCAGCTGCTGGTGCCCTTTATTGCTGTCTTTATGCTACTACCCTGGGTTATGGTGTTTTATGGGGTTCTCTCATTAAGTTCCAGTGCTCTCTTAGTCACTGATTTCAAAATATTGATATCTACTTGAGGCTTTTGTTTTCTTTCTGAAGGCAGAGGTAAGCACTAGGCATTTGGATTTGGCCGTCCTGGGATTCTCCATTAGTGTATTCTTATCAAGTGGTATTGGGAAAGTCTTCCTGGCAGAGGTAGCAAAACAGATGTAGAGGCAGACAGGTTCTGTCTAGTAGGCCTTGGAAACATACACCACACAGACAGAGCATAAAAAAAGGCCCAAATGCACAAATACCAGCTTTCTCCAGAGGTATCCCTAGATGCAGCAAGAAGGCAGGTAAAAAGGGAAAGGTAGGCCAGGCATTTTAATAAGCCAAAAGATAAAAAGACCAATAACTGAGTCAGTTATTTCTATAGAGGCAGAAGTTGGCTTTCCCATTTAATGGTAATGATTTGAAATTGGGATTCTTCCCTGAATATGTGAATTAATCACATCCCCCCAAAACAACTAACTGGTACTCTGGCATACTCCTCTAAGTGTAGTAGGGATTATCTAGAAAAACATATTTATAATCATCTTCAAAAATATACACTTGACCATCTCCGGTGGTTAACTCTTCAACTTATTTCCTTCTGTCTTGCAAATTTTTACTCCTGAAACTTAAGGTTTTTATTTCAGAGATGGTAGGAAGATTTAAATCATGACTGTTTTCCCTTTTCAAAAGACAAAAATGTCAAGTTATTATACCTCATGAATTTTAAAATTTGTATAAGTCAAAATTCCTAAGTCATATCTTCAACTCTCTACCATTTATCTTAATGTATCATTTCACATATTTTGTTAATTCAAGAAGATCTATTAATCTGAAAGTCCATACGATCTGAAATTTTTCATATTTTGTTCAAATAATATTCATAAAATTATTTCTATTCATAACTTCCTATTTTCCTTTCCTTTTCTAGTTGTATATCATTGCACATATTAGAACATATGTGTGTGTGTGTGTGAAAACCCTCATAGAGTTTTTCAATGGCATATATATATATATGGCAAATATATATATATATAATAGCATATATATAAGTAATGGCAAATATATATATATATATATATATATATATATATATATATATATATATTTGTTATTGTTAGGTGCTGTCGAGTCAGATCCGATTCCTAAAGACCCTCATAGGGTTTTCAATGGCTGATTGTTTCGGGATTGCTATGGGCATGGATTGCCACTTCCTTCTCCCACTTTTCAGGTGCTGGGGATCAAGCCCTAGTCCTCAGAAAGTACAGCACAGGCACTCTCCCAACTGAGGATATATATATATATATATATATATATATATATATATATATATATATATATATAATATATATAATATATAATATATAATATATAGTATATATAGTATATATATTAATATATATAATATATATTATATATTATGTATATATAGTATATATATTAATATATATAATATATATATTATATATATTATATATATATATATAATCTAGCAATCCACTTCCAAAAAAATCCTGAAACAATCTGCCATTGAAAACCCCATGAAGGAATATAACTCACATAAGCATTTAAGTTTTATTACTTATTGGCTCTAATACTCCAAATACCTAGTAGGTTGAGGAAAGTGTTGCCAGAAGTGATGTAAAAGATGGATAATGGAAAAAAAATGCTGTATTACTCTGTACCCCATTATCACTTACTAATAAAGGGAAAAAATTAAATTAAATTAAAAAGAGAAAAAAACTGTGAATAGCATAGAAACACTGACATAGTGCTGGGTATCGCACAGTGTTGGTAGTGTTTTGTACTGTTGTACATAGGGTCGCCATGAGTTGGACATGAATAGATAGCACCTAACAACAAATTATACACACACACACACACACACACACACACACACACACACACACACCCCTTGGTGGCTTAAACAATAATATTTGTCTTAGCCAGGCATGGTGGCTCATGCTTGCAATTCCAATGACTCTGGAGGCAGAGGCAGGAGGATCACACATTCAAGACCAGAAGTGGCCTGCATAAATTAGTGAGACCTTGTCTCAGAGTAGGGTAAAAAGATGGGCTAGGGTGCAGTTTAGTAATACAGTGGTTTCATGCAGGTGTGAGGCCCCAGCTTCAACCCCTAAGTACTGCATTAAAGAAAATTGTCTTTCACCTTTCTGTCAGCCAGGAGGTCCTGGATAAACTTTCTGGCAGATTTAATGTACAATGAGGGTGTATTTTTTAATTCAGAATGGCTATCTTTTTGCTGTATCTTTACAAGGTAGAAAGAAGGTGGAGAGTCTTTGGTGTATCATTATTAAGAGCACTATGCCATTTATGGCCTGCAGCTGTAGCCCTGTGGCATCCGATCCCGTCAGATGTCGGAAGCTAAGCAGGGTCAGGCCTAGTTAGTACCTGGATGGGAGACTGCCTGGGAACACTAGAAGCTGTAGGCTTGGGATAAGGACCAGGAAACCCTCTCCCAAAAATCAATCTGCCATTGAAAACCCTATGAACAGTAGAAAAGCACTGACAATAGTGTTTACCCTGCTGTACAGAGGGTCGCTATGAGTCAGATACTGACTCAAGGGCACCTAACAACAACAACAACAATGCCATTTATGAGGGCTCCACCATAAGACTTAGTGTATTGTTGTCACTGTGACAAAAATGGCAGGAATAATATAAAAGGAAAACTAATTTTGTGTCATGATTTCAGAGGTGTCAGTCCCATCCAGGTGAGGATAGTATGGCAGAGTATAGGAGTTAATGTCATGGCAGCCAGGAAGCAGAGGCAAAACAGCAGAGGGAAATGGGCCAGCCCCCAAGGATATGCCCCAAGTAACCTACTTGCTCAACTAGGCCTACCTCCTACCTTCACCACCTCCTACTGACGCCAGCATATTATGAATGCATCAGGGGATTAGGCCATTGATTAGGGCAGAGCCCTTATTATTTAATCTCTAGAAATGCCATCACAGACACACCCAGAGCTTTACTTTAGTAATTTCCTAGGCATTTCTCAATTCAATCAAGTTGAGAATTAAGCTTAGCTATCACACCTACCAAGGACCTGGCAAATCCACTACTGAAACAATCTGACTTTGGGAACCCTATGAACAGCAGAGAAGTGCTGGCAACAGTGCTTAGGATGGCATAATGTCAGGGAGTGTTTTGTTCTGCTGTATATAGGGTTGCTGCAGGTAAGACCTGACTCGATGGTACCTAAAAACAACATCACACCTACCTCAGCTTTTACTTCATACTAAAGCCTTGTGTATTAGAATTTCAAGGAATTTTGCAGAGTACACAAACATTCAGTATATACCTGTAACTATCCCATGATAAAAATGTGATATACACAACTGTATGTAATAAATTGTGTACTGATTTGTATGTTACTCATGATTTATAATTCATGTCAGATAAAATATAATTAACTTTCATAATCAATTCTTATAGAAAGTATAGTGAAATCTATTTTTTCAAACATATATATTTAATTTGAAAAAGAGTCAAGGTGGAAAATAGATTTAATTCTACTAACCAATTTAGGAAGATAGTATAAAGACAATTTAAGAAAAAAATAGAAAACAAAGAGTCTACAGTAATTGTCTCCTTTTCTTGAAAGTCCTTTTTGGCAGCCTCTCATTCTGTCTTTTTCTCTCTCTTTTCTCTTTCTATCTCTTCTTCCAATTCAGGAGAATATAAGTAAGTTTGAGTTTGAAAACTTTATTCTACCACACACAAATAGCTAGATGTGCCAATAAATCATCACCAGTTAATAATTATATTGTCTTCACATGTGGTAGAATTTTAAAAGTTTTCAAACATAAGAACTACTCTGAACAGTTTTAGAGTACATTTTCTCTAATCTTAAAGATACCCATTTCATTTGTAATCTGAAATGCTATGATGATAAAATACTGTTTGTTCCACACACATTTTCACAGAGCAGATTTTATCACAAACAACTTCTGCTATCAAAATAAAATAGTTATTTTACAACATTAGAATTTTGTTTAGAGGAAGAATTTTGCTTTTTTAAATTTTTACTACTTTCCTTTAAATAGCATAGATATGCATCCCAATTTGTTTTTCTAAATGAAACAGAGCTTGAAGTTACCACTTTGCTTACACTCTGCATCATTACTATTAATATAATTCCATTATGTTGGTTTGGTTTTCAGCTACATGTTGTTATTTTATTACTTACCACAATTATTTTTTTCTTCATTCCTTTTATTCCTGCATTATTCAAATAACTCAATTTTTATAAACAAAATCCAGGGGAATACAAGGAATTTGGCAGATATAAATGTTAATAAGTAGAAGATGAAACTAAATACATGGGAAATATGGTTGTGTAAAAACATGCAAGTTGATGAATGTGTAAACAAAAGTGATATAACAATTGCATAATGGAGAGATCCATAGTCTTATTCTCTGTACCCCACCAACATTTAATAATAATGATAATAATAATAATAATAATAAAGTAAGTGTAAGAAACATTTCAGAGGATAAAAATAAAATAGATGGTTTCTCCAGTAGTAGGGATGTATATTGTTCTCTCAGAAACCAGTTTTCCAACTCTATTTGAAAATTATCTTTTTCATTCCTTATCTAAATATGAAGAGTTTAACACTAGTTTCCCACTAAACTATTGCCTCTGCAGTTCAAACATGAAATCCTGTGAAAGATTCACAAGATTATATCACAATGGATGAAGATGAACTACTTTCCATATTTTTTATTTCAGTTGTATATTTCTCACCTGAGTTTTCCAAAAGGGAAAGGTTAACAGGGGTGAAATGAACAGTATGGTCCCTCTTCCACTTCCCCAAACTTCTGTTTGGTTTAGAGGTTGCTAGGATGACATTTCACAGTTAAAATCCTATGGTCTCTGGCTTTTAATTTCTAAGAAATGCTTATTGAACAGCCATTTGGCCAATTCCAGAAAAATTTTCAAACCATGTTTTCTACTAGATTCCTTATGTCATCTGTTTGACTTGAAGAAGCTAATATCAAATTAGACAGTAATGGAAAAAAACTAGGTAAGTTTGGATCAGAAGTATTGTATTTTAAATTTGTGTTGTACCTAGCAATTTTCCTTCTACTTTAGTGATACTCTATGAGTTTCTCTTTGTGGAACTGCTTGAAAATGTTTGGTTTCTTAGAGGTTGGTCCTAGGAAAACTTCCCTACTACTAATCTTATTAATGAAATCTTTTCTTGAATTCATATTATTTTCCTGAATTCATATTCTTCACTTTCTTTTCCCAATTCATATTATCAACCCAAACCCTTTCTCTGAGCCCAGGTTACTACTTGCCATGTTCAATCAAATGTCTTCCAAAGATCACAGTCCATGTATTATAAATTTATTTTTGTCGATAGGGGCCATAGACTTGGGTCTGATTTATGGTGACCCTAAATAGAACAGAACAGAATACTACCAAACACTGTGCCATGAACAGCATCTTTTTATATTTGAGTATACTGTTGCAATCACTGTGTTTCTTCTCATTTGAGTCTTGCCACCTCAGCAAATAGAGGTCTTAGGGACTCATTTTTGGCAATATATCTAACAGTGCTTTTCTGTTATTCATAGGGTTTTCAATGGCTAGTTGTTTTGGGAGTGGGCTGCTGGGTCCTTCTCCCAAGTCTATCTTAGTCTGGAAGCTCAGCTAAAACCTGTCCACCATGGGTAACCCTGCTGGTATCTGATATACCACTAGCATAGCTTTCTGTATCACAGAAACACAAAAGCTCCCACAGCATGACAAACTGACAGACATGTATAAAACAGAAATCTTGATTTTTGTCACTCATCTGTTTCCTACTTCACTTCCACCCTGTCAAGTTAAATGCCACAAGTAACCAAACAAAAACCCAAGAATTATCCATGAGATTTCATTTCCTCTAAACACATATTCCTAAGAATAAACAGTATTATTCAGAGACATAAAGTTTAAAGAAATATGTGGTTTTATGATCCATCTTTAAGCCATGTGGAAAATAATTCTTCTTCCTCATCCTCTTCCTCTTCTTCTTCTTCTTTTTCCTTTTCCCCCTCCCCCTCTCCCTCCCCCTCCCCCTCCCCTTCCTCTCCTTCTCCTTCTCCTTCTCCTTCTCCTTCTCCTTCTTCTTCTTCTTCTTCTTCTTTCTATGGGTTGGACCCAGGACCTAAGGCAAGTAGTTCACCACAGAGTCACAATCACAGACACTTTTTCTATTTTTTTTTTATTTTTGAGACATGCTCTTTCTAATTTGTGCAAGCTACCTCTAGCCTTGAGCCTACAATCCTCCAGCCTCTGCCTCCCTAATAGTTAGAATTACTCAGTGGGAAAATTATTCTTATTTTGTGTACCTGTCCAAAAAATCAAGTTAGGGCTTGGGTTAATAGTTAGAAAAGTTTTTAGTTTTTTTTTTTTTTCTCATTAAGATGAAATCTACATGTTAGTAATGTCAAAAAATAACATTTTTGTCTCAGTTTTATTTTAAGGTGCATTTCAAGGTCAGTTTTCTTTCCTCATCATCATGACTGGCATCCTCTTCATCTAGAACTTTTACCATAAATGCCTCTGTAAAATAACAGCTCTCTCAGCTTCCTTATTTGCTTTCCCTTAGTGTTAGAAAGGGAGAAAAACCTGGCAGTGCACTCCCCAAACAATCAGCCATTGAGAACCTTATGAATAGAACAGAAGCCCTGAAATAGTGCTGGGTATGGCACAGTGTTGGATAATGTTTTGTTCTATTGTACATAGGGTCACTATGAGTCAGACCTGACTTCACATCACCTAAAAACAACAACAGTATTAGACAAACCAATTTTTGCAAATCTCAACTAAGTCATACTTCCTCCTAAGTAGTAGATCCCAGATGAGGTCTGATTAGAGGGCAGATATTAGGACAACTAATTTCCTCTCTGTTTGCTGGAACCATATAGTTCTGTACAATTTTGTTTTTCTATAAACAGTAATAAAAAGCAGTATCTCCAAAACAGTTAGAATAACTGTTATAATGAGGAAATCCACTAAAGTGCCTCCGGTCATGAATAATTTCACTCTGCTACCTCTATCAGATTTTTCTTCACCATTTCTACCAGTTGATTGACCTTGCTTAGGTGTAAAAGATTTTGGTTTCTAGGGAATAGACCATCTGAAAATAAGGGGTCATCCTTTAACATTAAAATAGGTATGCTTAATAATATTTCTTTCAGATTTTATATACACCCTTCTTGTTTGCAAGTTTGGTAGATAATTTGAAGTGAGATCTGAAAAGGTCTTGGACACAGTAAAATAAGTAAATAAATAATTGACTGCATACAGCTAATGAAGCTGGAACAATTCCTTGTTCATTTATACTAAAGGTATTTCCTCTTTACCAACTCCTTTACCTGCTTAATATCCCTTCTAGAAAAAACTTCTCCATGAATCATGAATTGTGACCAAAATTATGAGGGGTCCAAAAGGTATAGTTTTTAGGATGATTGAAAAAGCAAAGTTAAAAAAATGGATAAATCCTATCTTACCAAATGTATCATGATGTGTGTGCATGTACACATATTTGTGTATATAATTGCTCATATATAATGTGAGTATAATTGTTTTCACTTGACATGCATATAAAATTAAATCAATCTTGTAATTATTGATAGGTAGGGCAATCAAGTATAAAATTACAATACTGTATGAGAGAAAACAAGAAAAGTAGGGAAAACATCTCAGGAAACACTGAATGATAAATTGTACAATTATGCATAAAGTAGAATTTTCTAAGTAAAGAGAAATATTGTTTAAGTTGGACAAAATATTAATCACAATAAAACACTTCTTCCTCATGCCAGGATGTTTTATAAAAAAGATAGAGTGGGGTGAGGTGGTTAGTTTTATTTTATGCATCTCCAAATAATAGAATCTATGACTGGAGTTAGAGAGAAGTAGATTTGTCTCATTCGGGAGAAGTGTGATATAAGTCAGCAGTGTCCAAAAATGCACAAGTAGATGCACACAGCAGAGGGTTTGCCATTATTGGAAGAGTTCAAGGCTGAGAGGGAGAAATTTCTACATTCGGAAAAATGTTGCAATAGATAATGTTTTAAACCTTTTACTTCTTGGTTTCTTAGTTCACCATACAAATATTTTTTTTTATTAAGCACTTCCTTCTTTTCACAATATATATTCCATATCAACAAATCTTTAATTTTAAGTTATCTGTCTTTCTTTAAAACTTTTACATGCAGTAATAAAACCAAGTGCTGCATATTATTAACCCAGGAACATTAGAGGTATCTTTGGTGAATAATAAAACAGGCTTGATTACCCATTTCAGCATAGATTGTATGATTTCACAGTCAGCTGGTCAAATAGTGAATTAAAACAAAGCTGTAAGGAAAGAAAACCTCATACAAAGGAAGGATTTAACTGTTTATAACAGAAGATAATTTGGCTACAAGATATAGTTTCTTACAGCAGTTGATAAAGATTTCTTATTTTTAAAGTATTTTATTCTTTATTGTATTTTTTAATCAGTTGTATTTTCTCATTAATAGTTTATGTGCTTTTCACTGAAATGGTTGTCACCAAGCATTTATATACCATTCAGGAGTACTTTTCTTTTCTTCTTTATTTTTATTTATTTTTTATTTTTTATTTTTATTTTTTTTAAGATAGAGTCTTACTTTAAAGCTCAGGCTGGCCTGGAACTGACTCTGAGGCCAAGCTGGCCTTGAACTAAACATCCTCTTGTCTCAGCCTCATGAGTGCTGATATTACAAGTGTACCACCATAGACAGTTCAATATTTTATTTCATGTTTCCATTTTAAAAAATCAAACACATATCTAATCCTAATCATGATCTAGAATTACTGTATATCTAAAGTGTTTGTTTTCACTTAGTTATGAAAATATCAATCATATAAGATGTAATTAAAGAAATTCTATAATACATAAGATAAAATGAATTAAAGGAAACATTTATGCTGGCTCTCTTCCCCTAAAGTAGATTAAGGCAATTTATTAATCACAATTCTAAAACTATTCCTAGGGAAAACAAGGAAATCATCATATTTGGTTAGGCTGAAAATTCAGTAGATACAACACTTTTTCCACTTGTGTTCATGGTCAATTTGGAGGCAGGTACTTAGCCCAAGAAACTGCTGAGAATTTCTGATGGAATTCAGAATCCCTATATAATTACATGACTGCAAATGTCTCCTGGGTTGATTTTCATATGTACAAAGCAGTTTTCCCTTTTGTCTATGTCCTTGATATCCTGGATATTTTTCAGACTGTAGAAATGTCCACTTATTGATATCTCTGAATTTTTAATCACTCTCAACTGTGGCCCAAAAGATCCAGTCACCTTTTTGATAAAACTGACCCTAACATCTGATTCATGAGGAATTCCTTTTTTGTTGGTTACAAGTTTTCCCCAAGAGGTTAAATCTGAGTGATTAAGGCACAATACCAATAGACACATGCAAAGTTTCTTCAATGTAGGTAAAGGTTTATGCTCATTTACTCAGAGGTGACAACACAGAACAGGAAGCACAGCTGTATATCTAATCAGGCTTTAAAGTTTCAAGGCCTACAAATCCCTGTGACAGAACTAAGGTGCAAATTGTATCACTTGAGGTCAGGATCACAAAGAGATTACTATGAATCTCTCTATTCTACTCTCAAATGTGTTTTTATATCCTCATTTGAAATATTTGAGAAATTCTGGCTACATGATATACCCTGTGCAGTGAGACAGAAAAAAATCAAAGGACAATTTGACAGGAGTATTATCCCTTTTACAGATTCATGTTTTAGTCTTTTCTGAATTTCATTTCTGAT
The DNA here is from genome assembly GCA_007922755.1 of Pedetes capensis. Taxonomy (NCBI): domain Eukaryota; kingdom Metazoa; phylum Chordata; class Mammalia; order Rodentia; family Pedetidae; genus Pedetes; species Pedetes capensis. The sequence continues at coordinate 60,794 of VMDO01008782.1, forward strand.
GTATCCTAACATATGCCTCACTTGGGTGTATTAACTACTCTTATAACTTATTAAATTTTCTTTTTATAAACATATTTGTCTTATTCATTGGGGTTTGAGTGGCTGTTTTGAGAGTGGACTAGCCATGTCCCTCTCCCTACTCTGTCATAGTCTGGAAGCTCAACTAAAACCTGTCCGCCATGGGTTTGCCTGCTGGTGTCTGTAATACCAGTGGGGTAGCTTTCAGCATCACAGCAACACACAAGACCCACAGTATGGCAAACTGACAGAAAAATGAGGGCTAGTATACTGGAAATTACAACTTAAGAAATAGAATTTCATTCATCATCAGAAACAAGATCTTTAATCTGTCCTGACGTACAATGCTGTCAGTGATAGAATGATATTCATAATCTGTAAGAAAAGACAGTTAATATGACCATTAGTCAAATATACACACCCACCACTAAGGTCACAAATGATAAAAGGGCAGATTTTTGACAGCTTCTGCAATATGAAATTCTTTGAATAGGAAATCAGGATGCACTGATAATTATTGGTGACTGGAATGCAAAAGTTGGAAACAAAGAAGAAGGCTCAGTAGTCAGCAAATATGGTCTCAGTGACAGAAATGATGCAGAGATTTCATGATAGAATTTTGTCACACTAATGACCTTTTCATTTAAAATATATTTTTACCAACATAAATGGCAACTATATACAAAGAATTCATCATGTGGAACAACTAGGAACAAACTTTACCACATTTGTGGCAAGAGAGATTGCAAACCTCAATATCAGAAGTCAGAATAAGATCAGGTGCTGATTATGGGTGAGACCATAAACTGCTCAAATGTAGGTTCTAACTGAAACTAATGAAAATTAGAGCAAGTATACAGAGCCAAAGTATGACCTTGAGTATACCTTTCCTTGGTTCAGAGACCACCTCAAGAACAGATATGATGCATTACACATTAATACTCAAAGACCAGAGGAGTTGTGACATGACACCAAAGACAACATTTATGAGGAAAGCTAAAGGCTATTAATAAGACAAGAAAAAAAAGGAAAGACAAAATTACATGACAAAAGAGACTCTGAAAGTTGCCGTTGTACATTAAGCAGCTAAAGTAAAGGAAAAACATGATAAAGTTAAAGAATAAATGGAAGATTTCAAAAAGCAGCTCAAGAGGACAAAATAAAATATTGTAATGGCATGTGAAAAGAGCTGGAGATAGAAAACCAAAAGGGAAGAACACACTCTGCTTTTCTCAAGTTTAAAGAATTGAAGAAAGAAATTCAAGCCTCAAGTGGCAATAGTGAATGACTCTTGTTGTTGTTGGTAGCTGCCGTCAAGTGAGTTCAATTCCCAGCACCACAAAAATGGGAGAAGGACCTGGCAATCCACTCACAAGGCAATCCCGAAACAGTCAGCCATTGAAAACCCTATGAGGGTCACTATAAGTGAATGACTCTAGAGGGAAAATATTAAATGGCAGAGGAAACATCAAAGAAGATGGAAAGAATACACATAGTCATTATATGAAACAGACTTTTTGGGTAATCAAGCATTTCAAGAGGTTGTATATGAAAAGGAATCAATGGATCTGAAGGAGGATGTAGAAGCTCCCTAGAAGGAATTGGCAAAATACAAGGCTCCAGAAATTGATGAAATACCAATTGAGATGTTTCAACACATACATGCAGCACTGTAGTGCTCATTTGTTCATGTCAGGAGACTTAGAAAATATCTACCTAGCCAATGTACTGACTGGAAGTCACAAATGTACTGACTGGAAGAGATCCATATTTCTGCCTAATCCCAATAATGAGGATCCAACTGAATGTGCAAATTATAAAAGGATATCATTAACATCTCACACAAGTAAAATTTTGCTAAAGATCATTCAAAAGGGACTGAAGCAGTATATAGAGAGGGAACTGCCAGAAAATCAAGTCAGATTCAGAAGAGGGCATGGAACCAGGGACATGATTGCTCATGTCAGAGAGATATTGGCTGAAAGCAGAGGATATTGGAAAGATGTCTATCTATGTTTTATTTTCTATGCAAAGGCATTTGACTGCACAGATCACAAGAAATTATGGATAACATTGTGACGAATGGGAATACCAGAACACTTAATTGTACTCATGAGGAACCTGTACATGGACCAGGATGCAGTTGTCTGAGAAGAACAAGGAAACACTGCCTGGTTTAAAGTCAAGAAAGGTGTGCACCAGGACTGTATGCTTTCACTGCACCTCTTCAATCTCTATGATGAGCAAATAATTCAAGGAGCTGGAATTTATGAAGAAGAACATTACATCAGGATGGAAGGAAAACTCATTAATAACCTGCATTATGCAAATGATACAACTTTGCTTGCTGAAACTGAAGATTTGAAGCATTTACTGATGAAGATCAAAGATCACAACCTTCAGTATGGATTGTGCCTCAACATCAAGAAGACATAAATCCTTGCAACTGGGTCAATAAGCAATTTCATGATAAGTGAACAAGAGATTGATGTCTAAGATTTTGCTTCACTTACTTCTACAATCAACACCTACAGAAGGAGCAATCAAGAAGTCAAAAAATGCACTGCATTGGGAAAAACTGTTGCAAAAGAACTCTTTAAAACTTTGAAAATAAAGCTGTCACATTGAACATGAAGCTCCGCCTGACACATGCCATGGCATCTTCATTTGTGTTATATGTTTATGCAAGTTGGACATCGAATAAGGGAGACTGGAGAGGAATTGAAGCTTTTGAATTATGGTGCTGGAGACAAACCTTGAATATCCCATGGACCATCAAAAGAACCAAGAGATCTGTCCTAGAAGAAGTCCAACCAGAGTGCTCCTTGGAAGCACAACTGGGTAGATTGCATCTTACGTATTTTGGACATGTAGTCAGGAAGGACCAATCCCTGGAAAAGGACATCATATTTGGGAATGTAGCAGAGTCAATGAACAAAAGAAAGCCCCTCAACTGACGGATTGACACAGCAGCTGCAACAATGAGCTTAAACATAGAAAAGATCGCCTGCCTGGCACAGTGTTGGGGAGTGTTTCATTCTGTTGTACATAGGGTCGCTATTATTTGAACCTGATTCAAAGTCATCTAACAACAACAATTTGTCTTATCAAATGTCTATTATAAGCAATGCATGGTGACACATGCCTGTAATCTCAGAAACTGAGATGGCTGGGCAGGAGAGTCACTAGTTCAAGAGCAGAGGCAGCGTGTGCAATTTAGCAAGTCTCTGTCTCAAAAAATAGTAATAATTTTAAAAGGGCAGGTGGCCAGGCACAGTAGCACATGCTCATAATCCAAAAAACTTGGGAGGCAAAGGCAGAAGGGTTGCAAATTCGAGGTCATGTGCACCCTGCACAATTTAATGAAAGCCTGACTCAAAATAAAAAGTAAAACTGAACTGTTGGTGAGGCTCAGTGATACAGCACTTTCAAAAGCATGTGTGAGCTTCTGGGTTTAACTTCCCAGTACCACAAAAACAAACAAACAAACAAACAAATAAATGTTGTTGTTAGGTGTCTTAGAGTCTGGTCAGACTCATAGTGACTTTCATATGATTGTCAATGGCTGATTTTTTTGGAATTGCTTTGGGAATGGATGGTCAAGTCTTTCTCCCATGTGCATGGTGATAGTGATTGAACTCAGAACCTCAGAGAGCGAAGAGCCGTACTCTACAAATTGAGCTAATCCCCAGCCTTTAGAAAAATAAACAAAGAAATAAATAACTGCTAGGGATATAGCTAAGTGGTAGAGCACTTGCCTAGCATATGAAAGTTCCCAAGTTCAACAACTTTGGTACTGTAAAACAAACAAACAAATTATAAGCAATACTTGTGTCCATTCTGTTCCTGAAAAAATAAAATATATTCTTCATATCCAGGTTTATCTGAAAACCACATGATATGAGCTAACCAAAACACAGATGAAGGGACTGGGGGAGTTCTATTACACTTAAAGAAATAAATGTAAATTCTGAGAAAATATACAAAAGTTCTAGTCAGTTAATCCTAGATGTTAATCTGAAATACCATTCTGAAGGGAGAGGTGTTAAGTCAATATCATATCCAAGTCAAATTAGTGGTAAGTAGTCACTTTTTCTCAAGCAATAAATTTAAAATCTGAACAATTTTGTGGAGAAGATAGAAGAAATTATGAGACAAACAAAGGCAAGGGAAAAAATAGAAATCCTGCACAGACGTGACATTTCTAATTCTGAGCATAAATTACATAATGAAACTGAATTCCATGATTTTCTCATGGAGGCCTTATTGCCATCTTTTTGTACTTCAGTCTGAGTAATTTTATCTCCTATGTAACAACTAAATATTCTCTATAGAGGAAAAAAATTCCTTAATAGGTGGAAGATTCAGAGGATTGTCAAAATTCATTCAACATGGTTGGGTAAAATGACAAATTTAAAACTAGATTAAGGAGACCTGATGATATTTTGAGTGTAATTCTGAATACAAATGTCTTTTAAAACCATTCTATGGAAAGGCCAAAACTTTACAAGGAAATGGAATTATTGGTATTCCTAAGTGCTCATTGTAAGAATAAAATGGTAAAAATTTATTTCATAAGAAAAACAATTCACAAAATAAGGATGAAGGAAGACATACTAGGGAAAAAGTAAAATTGAGATTTTGGTATTCATGTATTTCTGATAATATATGTTTATATTTACACACACACACACACACACACACACACACACACACACACACCACGGACTGCCAAAGGAACCAACAGGTCTGTCCTAGAAGAAGGGCAACCAGAGTGCTACTGGGAAACAAGGATGGCTACATTGAGTATTATGTATTTTGGACATGCAGTCAGGAGGGACAAATCCCTGCAGAAAGGCATAATATTTAGGAGAGTGGCAGATCAATAAATAAAAGGAAAATCCTCCACTAGATGGACTGACACAGTGTCTCCAACAATGGGCTTAACCATAAATAAGATCCTGTGCTTGACACAGAATCAGGGAGTGTTTCTTTCCACTGTACATAGGTTGCTATGAGTTGGACTTGACTCAATGGCACCTAACAATAACAACTCTGTGTGTGTGTGTGTGTGTGTGTGTGTAGTTTTTTTTTTTTTTTCCAGTTCTTGGGAAGTTGAACTCAGGGACTCACACATACTTTGTGAGCACTCTACCACAGAGTTGCACCCCCAGCTCCTTTTTAATTTTTTTATCTTGAAACAGGGTCTCACTAAGTTATGCAGGCTGCCTCTGGCCTTAAACTTGTGGTCCCCTTGCGTCGGCCTCTCGAGTCACTGGGATTACAGGCATGCACTACCATGCCCAGTGTTACTTTATTTTTAAAGCTATTTTGATTTGCATTCACTTTAAACATATTGCAATATTTTATTAAAACATAAAAACTTAAAAATTCATAAGAAATAATATCATAAACTATTCCAAAATTGTATATACAAAAAGTTAATTTAGATTTTTTAGAGTTGTTTCTGTCCTCTGAAATGCCAGGCCTATTAATTCAATTGGAACACAAAAAGAAATATTAATAATTTTGTCATTTTTATTTAAATAACCAGATAATTAATCCCAAGGTTTTTCTCTCATAATAAGAATCAGCTAACCAATACTACAAATGAGGATGTTAACACTAATTTGATTGGAAAACAATGTTATCATTTCCCCAGGGTACCCTAACCAATAGAACTTAAGAGCCATCTCCAAAGTAAATTTTTGAATTGAATTATTAAGAATTAATATAACATAATAACATGAATAATATTCAATGAAATAACACATGGCTAATGATCAATGTATAGAAAATATTTTAAAGGGGAAGATGCTTGTTTCATCCATACATGCTTACTAAATGTTTATGTGAAGCACAGATATATAGCAGAGGTTTTGCTCTGTTAAGTAAAATTAAATATGGTATGTATTTTCCAGGTTGTAAAGATATTTCAATGTGAGTTGATGATATTTTGCTCTGGGTATGGGCTAAGGTAATTTTTATACAGCAGAAGTATATAATCTGCAAAAAAGAGAAAGGTACTGTACCTTTAGATAACATGGGCAAATTGATGCATTATAGAAATTCTGCACATCATTTATACATGTCCAAATGTAATAGCATTAAACGCATCACTATAAATCATTTTTCTTTCATTATTTAAAGTATAGTAAGGTCACCTCCAAAGTTAAGATAATATTAGCTATTTTACTTATTATGGGAGAGAAAACCAGCAATCTCTTATAGAACTGCAAGTACATTTTTCCTTTGAATTTTGTTTCTTCTCCCTCTGTTTTATGAAATTTTGATGCAGGTTTTACCAGAGAAACAAAACACATGATAATGTGAAACATAAATTTTCTGAACTAAATGGAGTCCATTAAGTGAAAGACTGAATGCAAAGCTGCTAGATAAGGAATGGCAGGTTACTATAAATTAAGCAAAAGCCATCCAAGAGAATATGAAGTAGAATTTTAAGATTCTCAGTGCCTCATTTATCAACAACAAAGAATATATCTTGCTTACAAAGATAGAATATTAAAGCATGAAAGACTCTTATAAAATCTTACCAATTTGACAATGCATAAAACCACATTCTAATCAGATGGCTGCTGAGTCTATACTGCCTGTTGACAGTGATTATACAAGAGTCAAGAAATATGGGTTCTTCTTGATTCATTTCACATTAATCTATTCAGAAGTCATTTTGAAGGGCTTTGGCTACTGTGGAATGTCAAGGGAAAGTTGTGTGAGCTATCTTGGAAAATGGGCTGGGATTTAGCTCCGTGGGTAGAGGGCTGCGCTGAAGTCTCTGAGGCCCCGAGTTCAATCCCCAGCACCGCAAAAATGGGAGAAGGGCCTGGCAATCCACTCCCAAGGCAATCCCGAAGCACTCCGCCATTGAAAACCCTATGAGGGTCGCTATGAGTCGGATACCGACTCGACGGCACCTAACAACAACAATCTTGGAAAATGAGCATCTCCTTCTCATAGATAGACTAATAAAAACAGATACAGAATGATGAAAGGTAGTTACAGAAATGGGTAACTAGTTCACACTTTCTTTGATAACAAACATGAAGTTTACACCCTAAAAGTATGTGCATTGAGAATAAGAAGAGAGTGATGATGCACATTTAAAGATCTCATTTTCATGAGCCATGTTGTTTGTTGTTAGATGCTACGGAGTCGGATCCAACTCATAGCTACCCTATGTACAACACAATGAGATACTCCCCAACACTGTTCCATGCCCAGCACTAAGTCAGTGTTTCTCCGCTGTTCATAGGGTTTTCAATGGCAGATTGTTTGAGGATTTTTGGGGGAGTGGCTTTCCAGGTCCTTCTTCCATTCATGAGTCATAGCGGAAATTAAATTTCTCTATTTAAATGTGGATGTTGATGATGAATTTCCCTTTGGAAAATGTTTGCTCCTCCAGACAAGAATAATCCAAAGCAAAATAAAAAGAATTATATGTTTGCTTGAGGGGCTGAATAAAGGTACAGGTGAATGTTCTTTTCATTGTTCCTGTTAAAATTCATTTCTGCCACTCCCTGCTATTTTAAGTGTTATGAATTATTAAGTAGTTTATAAAGTACAGCTTTTATTTCAACTATTTGATAGTTATGATTAAGAATATTGCCCAGGTACTTTAGTTCTACTTTACTCATAGTTTTGGTACTTGACCTTCACTTCACAAGCATAAACTCACAGGCAGAAGTAGTACTTGAAGTAATTTTATAAAGAAACAGATTCACCACAATTTTTATATCATAAAGATAGAAAATGATCATTTAAACATGAGTATCCATACTTGTTTCATATCATTGAGAATATATATATATATATATATATATTCTCAATGATATGAATATATATATATATATATATGATACACACACACACACACACACACACACACACACACACATATCTGGCAATCTCACCAAACTCACCAAAAGATCATTAGTTAGGTGACAGCCTGAACTATATTTAATATCCATCAGAACCTCTTCCTTCTGCTTATATCTACTAAATTAGAAACTGTCAACAGCTGTAAGTCATTAGGGTTCAATTTTTATAGTTTTATCAGAAAATTTTGAGTATTCCTGAAAAAAATGAACTTGGATAGATTAAAGAGAATTCTCACTGAAATATCTATTGTTTGGAAAGGTAATGAGCACATCTCAGGAAAATCTAATTGTAAAATAATCATTGTGGTATGTATTATTGTAATTGAGCTCCCTCTTCTGTATCAAAAATCAGATTCTGAGAGAAGGATAAACGTCATAATGTTCATTTGGGAGGCTAAAAGGACCCTTGGAAGGACAGAATTACAGTGATAAAAGGAAGTGAAAGCAGTCTAGTAAAGGGAGATGTATTAAATTTGCATCTGCAGTTCACTAGTGAAATCTTGGAAATGATATAATAACCATCCTTCGAAATCATCGTAGGGCAAAGCAGCTAGAATAATTATTATTGTAGTCCATCAGTCATTTGTAGGTTAAAATCTGATTCTGAAGAAACAGTGAATGATAGCCAGTGATAGGCAGCTGTACTTGTAAGCAAAGCATATTCTGGCAACCCGAGAGTGACACTCTGCCTATGACTACGTATTTGCCACAGTAAGACTGGCTGATGATTACTAGAATATTGAGTGGATATAAGGATGTGTTTTTGGAGCAAATACAATGGCAACTACATTTTTCTTCACCTGTAGATTCATATTGCAAATCAGTGTAATAGTAATGCATGATATTAGCATTATCAGGGCTTTAAACTCTCAAAAACTGGGTTCAGCTTTGGGTGCTGGTTTAACATGTTAAAATACAGAGGGTTCAGGTTTAGTTCAGGTTCAGAAAAAAAAAAGAAAAAAAATGTCTACACAAATAATATTTTAAATCTGAACCTGAACCAAACCCTCTAAATTTTATCATATTGAACCCATGTTCAAACCTGGAACTCAATTTTCCACGGATTTGAAGCTCTGCTTACAAACTTCTTCCTATCCATACTCTTTTCCTTACTATTTTTTCATTAATTTTATACTACAATCATTCAATTTGGAAACAGATCAATCTCTGATTTAGAGACAAATTGTACAAAATATTAATATACAAGAAAAGTCCATAGAAATCATATGATAGTACATTAACAAAATGTTACACTCCATTAACTGAATATTCCTTGAGTAAATAACTGTACAATTTTTGCAACTTTCTGGAAGTCTAAAATTAAATAGTTAAGAATTAAAAAAACATGCTTTTGAAAACTAGGATAAATAAGCATGTAAAATGTGAATATTATATATCTAGTAATCATAATTAATCATTTTTATGTGTTACAGAAACATGTCATTATTTAATTCTATTTTCATCTCAAAACGTGTCTGACAGATTGTCAGGAAACACTAATTTTTATGGACTTTAATATGAGAAAAACTACTATAAACACAGATTATGCAAGGCAAATTATGATTCATCTTTAAGGTGAAATTTTAGCTGGGTGAATTAGATGTTCTGTGTTTGCTGCTTTTCCAGAACTTCAAAAAAAAAATTGAATTGTGGTAAAGCAAAGTTCATATGCGCTATTTACAACAGTTGTTATTAAATATTTTTTCTTCCCTGATGAGTAAAAAGCAGATGTTATAATTAAATAACACGTGTCGTATCTCAAGCAGAAGGAATAATATCCTCAGTATTGTTCATTAACAAGTAGAAATGAATCCATTGTTCTGATGAAATTTCAAAATCCTGCTTATATGGATCCTCTCAGGATGAAAAAGCCTCCTTAGGAGGGGCTCTTCCCATGTTGGCCTCAAGTCCCACAACTACTAACTGCAGGATGCCCTACCAGGTTTCCCCTTTACCTTATTCTACTGGAGGATTTAAAGAAATAGACTGAAGTGCTATGGGCTTTTTTTCTTTTTAATATCTGATTGAAAAATCCAATTTAATTCTAGTATCCTGTGCTATAGATTTCATAAGGAAATATAAAAAATAAAAAAGTAAAAGAACAATACCAATAACATAAAAAGACAGGTATCCTTAATAACATTAAATTGATCTCTAACGTATTGTACTTTGTGCATCCGAATAGGATGAAGACATTTCTTATAGACATGCGAAAGAATTAAATTTTGTCAGGTGTCCTATACTTTATATATTGCTTGATAATTTATGAGTTCATATGCTTAAATCCATTTATATAATTTATAATACACTAGAAATAAAATAAGCTGGGCAAGGTGGCACATGCCTTTAATCCCAGTGATTTAGGAGGCTAAAGCAGGAGGATCATAAGTTCAAGGCCAGAGGAAGCCTGCACAGCTTAGTGAGATCCTGGTTCAGAATTTAAAAAATAAGAAAAGGGATGGAAGTGCAGCTCAGAGGTAGACTGCTGTAGGTTAAATCCCCTAGTATCACAAACAGAAAATAAAACAAAGGAGAAGAAAAGAAAAGTAAAAGAAAAGGGACATGAAGGGAAGAGAGGAAGAACAAATAAAAGTACCAAAAAAACCCCTCCATTTGCTTATTCAATATGGATTTGTCAGTGTGTTTATAAACTGAATTATATGATAAAATTCTTGCAAGTTATAAATCACACTGACTAATGTTCTCATTTATTTCTGTCACAATACATTTTCTAAATATGGCATAATGTTTATAGTCGTGGAATACATGAGTCAATAAATAGCTCTTGAAGGAGATGGAATGCCAAAACAAAGCAAAGGTGTTTGATAACCACCAAATCATCTGTTTGTAGTATATGTCAACATGATGGACATTATTCCCTCTAGTGCAATTTTTGCACAAAGTATTTAATGTAGTTAATTCAAAAGTCCTATGACTATTTGTAATCTCTTTGATATTTTTCCACTATAAAATAAGTCAAACATCTTATAACAAAACTCAACATAAAAGCACTTCTATGACACATCTATAAATCAGAGAATTTGTTCTTTGGAAATATCTAATATTATAAAATATCCCTCATTTTAATAAATATACTGTTAAACTGTTTGATTTTACATGGGTACATTGCCATCCCTGTTAAATTCTATTGCCCCATTTTGAAATTAGTGTCAGTTTTTGTTGTTTTTTTTTGTTTGATTTTGAGATGAGGCCTTGACAGATAGCCTTAGGCTGGGCTGAAACTCATTGTCTTCCTGCTGCAACTGCCCTAATCCTAGGACTAAAAGCATGTGGTCCCATGTCCTACTCCATATTCTGAAATTTCAACTGTGAGTATCTAAGTGATAGAAAATTCCTGCCTTAAAGACAATAAAAGCATACAGAATGTTGTTTTAAGTCAGCAAATGCATGGAAACCATTACAAACTACATACTGATATCCAAAAGTGAGTTGATTCTTAGCTTACTGAAGGATCTAAGTAGTATATACAAATTAAATTAAAATAATCTTTAACGATTTTCATTTTTAAATTTTGTGATGTAATTTCACAAATATCAATTATGTGATCTATTTTACACAAAATAAATTATCTATAAATAAAGACGCACATCTTATCTTTTTTTTTTTTTTTTTTTGCGGTAGTGGGGATGGAACCCATGGCCTCGCGCCTGCATGCTTTGGAAGTGCTGGACCACTGAGCTGCACCCACAGCCCATTTTTTTTTTTTTTACTTTTTGAGACAGATTCTCGCTAAGTTACACAGACAGCCTCTGGTTTCAAACTTGCCATACTCCTGCCTCCTCCTACCAAGCCACTGAGATTACACGCATGCACCACAGCACCAGGCACCATTTTATATAATTTTTACATTTTACTTTGTAGTAACATGTATATATTCATGTGTTTTAACATGTACAGATGTTAATTCATAGGTAAAATAATAGACTAGTGGTGTCTTTCTATAAAGTCTAATATGTCAAAATTTATTGTTCTGAGATCATTACATATATTTTAGGGAATATGCAGCCAATACCTGAAGCAATTAAAACAAACTGGAAAGAGGGAAGAACAATAAATGTATCTCTGCACATAGTGAATATCAGAGAAAGGAAGCATAGAACATTGTAATGCAGTGCATCAAATGCAAAGAATAGTAGACAATGTAAAGAAATATGTTTTTTAACAGAAAACCAATTTTCTCTTGCAAAGGAATACATGCAAGAAAAAGTGATCAATATGAAAGTAATAGCAAAAGAAGTCAACAATACAGAATACTTTATAGCACCAGTCCCAACATTAAAAATTGGTATTTCTTAATCTATAAAACAATATATTTGTATTTGCATGTTACAGGTGAGAACACTAATATACAGAAACATTGATTTTCTTTCCCAGAATGAGAATATTTGAATATTTAAGTATCAAAATTTATATCCCAAATTCTGAACTACTATGCTATATTTTATATAAATATGTATTTTTGTATGTGTTTAAATCTCTTATTTTTTAGAATCTTCAGTTAGCCTAATTCAAGAGTGAAAATGGAAGCATTTGGATGGTACTAACTCATTTAAGTCATACTCACCCTCATCTAATTCCTTTCAGTTGCGTATCTTATTGACTTATTTGACTTATTGACTTATTTGAAAGGGGTGAGTTAGTAGTTAATTGTTTGATTATTTTTATGTCCCAAAGTTAAAATTTCTAATAATGCAAACCCCTATATGTGAATGGCATACTCATGTACACATCTTTTTAAAAATAATTTATATAATATTAAAGCACATAAGAAATATAGCAATATCAAAATTCATAATATGTTATGTGCAATTAATAATCAATGTAATGTTTAGTGTTATGTTAGTCATTGCTTTTTGACATCCTATATTCTCCACCTCCATTACTGTGTCTCAAATTTTTAAAAAAATATATAATTTAATGTGCATAATATTGGTAATGATTTTCTTTTTCATTCTCTCATAATATTCAGTATTGAATATGAATATTGCATTTTTTTGTCTCCTAGGGAAAAATTATCCTCTTGTCTATTTCTTTTTCTTTTTATCTTTTTTCCCAAGACAACGCTCTTACCTACAGAAATGACAGAGTATGAGTACGCACATAACTCCATCTACTTGTGTTTTGACACATGTCTGCTAGTAAAGTCTGCTAATCAGCAGTTTCTTGAGCTTTTCGTTTTAAACTAACCTTCTGGGTCAGAAAGCTAGTTCACAGCAGATTACAATATGATGGGTCATGTAAGAGATAAACTATCTCAACACTTATCACTACAGACACCAAAAGGGCTGTTTCATCAATAAGGTTCTCAAACTTCCCACAGAAAATCAGTGTCTGTTTCAACCTGTTTCTCTAGAGAACTAAACTTCCATTTCAAACAGCAATATATGGTACATTTTTTAGTCTTTCTTTTGTGGAACTGTTTTTAAAGAAAATTTTGTTTAGTGAAAATCTTGAGCAGGTTTTTATCAGGGTAATGCTATGAAGGAACACTAAGAATATTTTCAAGATTTTAGTAATATTTGTCTTTTTATTTTGTGTTATAGGTAAAGCATAAAAATTTATTTCTCTTATATCACTCTGATTTTGTCAGAAAATAAAAATAAATCATAAATGTGTTGTTTACTAGCCATATTCAAATAATTCCTTTTAGTTACATAAATCTGTATCTTTATGGGAAAAATGGGAAGGTTGCTATCAATTGGTTTTCCATTAAATAACAATATTTTACATTTCAAGTAAAACCTTGGCTATGGAATAAATTTGTAAAATGTAACCTTTTTATAAATGTCAGGAAGAATCTTATAATTAAGAATTTACAAGGTAATCAAAATTGCCTAAGACCTTATTCATAGATTACTTACCATTCACCTGGCACTCACTGAGCTATATAAGGTGACTTATCTTATCTCAAAGAATACTTTGGAATCAGATTGATCTGAATTCTGTTCTATACATGCCCAGCTAAGTCATCTTTAGCATTAATGTCATATGTGAGAGCTAGTTGATTTATTTATAGAATGAATGTAATTCTGTTACCTATCTTAGAACTCTGTAAATAAAAATGATTATTGCCATCATTACCTGAGTTATACCTTATAATCTGGAAATTTGATATTTTAGGTCCTTCCCTGATATTCAAAATAGGTTCGGAAATAAACAATCTAATAATTTGTTTGAGGGTACGTACCTAGAAAGTGTGAGAGAGAAAACAAAATCACAAGTATTTATTACACAAGACTGTGCAATCCATTAGATTTGACTAAGGAAAACTTACTATAGATTAAAAAAATTAAGAAGAAACCAAATACATTTGGAATATATGCTATGATGGAAGAAACTTGGTTGAAGGTGCCACTTCTTGCGTCTATGGAAAAGTATTCATATAGCCCCATAATCTCTACTTGTTGTCCTACCTGAAACTGAAGCCATTAGCAAAACTCTGTAGCACCCCAGGATCCCAATGGAAAAGCAAGACAGCCACTATATAAGCTAATATAATATATAAACAAAAGAGTGGCACCTCAAATTGTTCCCCTAATATCTATGATTATTTAAATTGCTGATATAATCTTTTAAAAATGTCTTCCTGATAAAGCATCAGAAAGTCCTATAGATTATATTTAATTTCAATGAGAATATTTATCTCTGCCCCTCTGAGTAGTTAAAAAGGCAGACTGGAGCACCATCATGTATTTTTGTTCTATAGACTGTTCATTTTGTCTTTCAAAATGAATCTTAAAAATTCTGGAGCTCAAGGCCCATGAATGTACTTAGGTAAATAGATAACAAGTGGGTAGATGGAGATTCTAAAATGCTTATCATAGGTTAGCTACCATTATAAATAATGTTTCAATAGACTTGTTTACCAAAGTAAATTCTATGGAAAGGTAAATAGAAACCAAACTGCTAAATGTAGATAGATCATTAGAAGATAAAGACAATGACCACAAATTTTCCTTGCTTATAGTTTAGCTGTACCAAAAAAAAAAAATAGTAAAAAGTTGATGGAGAAATACTTAAAGGGCTTTTTAATTTTATTTATTTATTTATTTTATTAATAAAACATTGGAGCCTATATATATATATATATATATATATATATATATATATATATATATATATTTCCAATACTAGGGGGCAGAACTTAAAATCTTGTGCATATTTTGCAAGTCACTCTACCACCGAGTGCACCTCCAGCCTCTTTTTAAATTTTTTCTTTTTCTTTTTTTACTTTTAAAATCTTGAGACAGTGTCACACTGCATTATGCAAGGTGCCTGTGACCTCAAACTTGTAATCCTCTTGCTTCTGCCTCCCGAGTCTCTGGGATTATGGACATACACCACTGCCAGAGCCAGAGTTTATATTTTCCAAAGCAAAGAAACAAACATGAGCGATCAAAGAGCTTCCCAGAAGAAATAGGAGAGGACAGAATGCAATAAAACCAAGTTATGATTTAGACTTTAGTGTAGCAACTTTTCTTCCATCTCAGGGAAAACAGGAAATATACGTGAGTTCAAGTATAGATAAATTTCTAAGCAAAAAGTCTAAGACAGCAATGTTTGTTTTCATTTCATATTGTGAAGTAGGAAACAAGGTCTTCCTTGACAATGGGGAGAAGTACATGTAACGAAGACTTTAGAGTACAGTGCACATTTATAACCACTGCCAAAGGGAATATTGAAGGCTTTCACTAGTAAAAGGTGATAGAATTGGCAAACAGTGTGTCACTCGCAGCTGACATTGGAAACCATGAATTTCTAATGACCCTACATTTTTGTTGTTTGATTTTTCTTCAGCAGCACTCAGAAGTGTGAATGCAATGACAACAAGTGATTATGGGAGTTATTTATTACAGGCTTTTTGCCTCATAGGTCCAAGTAAAAGCAAACGGAGAATAAAAGAACATGGCAATGTTCAAGAATCTTGGTGAAGGAAGAAGAGAAAAAGATGAAAGGACTAATTTGGATAAGATATAAAATAATAATAGGATAAGATGATGATATGAATAGCCTGACTAACATGAATAGCTAAGAATTACTTAATGATTACTGCATGCTAGGAACTATACTTGTTGTCCCTTCGCTTTATGTCAGACATATTATGTTGATGCTGTACTGAACTAATTTTAGTCAGTTAACTAAAACCCCAAAAATTTAAGTAACTAGACCAGATCATTTAAATAGAAAGCCATTAAAATAAGCTAAAGAGAATGAATGTAAATATGTCTTTGGAAGTATGACATGTTGGAAGTCAATGAGTAGGAAGATAAAAACATACACTAATTATCAGGCACAATATGACATTTAAGTTTTCAAAAGTAGAATGTTTAAGGTAACAAGACCCACATTTATTCAAATGATTGTGTTGATAAAATAGAAACCATTAATGGAATAGAGTCTTCATAATGACTGCTGAGAGTCCTAAAACTCAAAATAATTTATGGTAACTGATTTGAAAGGATTGTTGTTGTTGTTGTTGTTGTTGTTGTTGTTAGGTGTCCTGGAGTTGGGTCTGACTCATAGACACCCTCCTAGGGTTTTCATGGCTGATTGTTTAGGAATTGTTTTCAGTAATTTTTAAAATATATCTCCTTTTCATTCAAGCCAGATATCTCAAGGGTTTTTCCCTTAACTTGCTTGTTTTTGTTTGTTTTGTTTCATTTTTTCAGATTCTTCATATATAGCCTAGACCACACTAAAATTCAGTCCTGTCTCCACTTCCCATGTAATGGGTTATAGGGTTACATCTATGTAGAGCAAATTTATTTTTCTAGTGGCTTTCTATGTAACAATTTTTTCAAGGGAACATCATCTATATTTTTCCTTATTGTAAGGACCATGTGTTGTTGGTGTTAGGTGCTGTCAAGTTGGATCCAATTCATAGCAACCCTATGTACAGCAGAATGAAAGACTCTCCAATTCTGTGCCAGGCACATGATCTTATTTACGTTTAAGCCCATTGTTGCAGACACTTTGTCAATCCATCTGGTGGAGGCTTTTCCACTTTCTCATTGAGCTACTGCTCTCTGAAACATGATGTCCTTCTCCATGGATTGATCCATCCTGCGTACATGTTCAGAATACATAAGATGCAGTCTAGCTATCCTTGCTTCCAAGGAGAACTCTGGTTGTACTTCTAGAACAGATCTTCTTTTTGCAGTGTACGTGTAGTCATTATTCATCTCCAGCACCATAATTCAAAAGCATCAATTTTTCTCCAGTCTCCCTTATTCAATGTCCAGCTTTCACAAACATAAGAAGCAAGTGAAAATAGCATGGCATGAGTCAGGTCCAACTTTTTCTTCAGTGTGACATCTTTACTTTTCAATATTTTAGAGAGGTATTTTCCAACAGCCTTTCCCAATGCAATGAGTCTTTTGATTTCTTGACTGCTACTTCTGAGAGTGTTGATTGTAGAACCAAGTAAAACAAAATCTTAGACAACTTCAATCTTTTCTCCATTTATCATGTAACTTCGTACTCACCTTGTTTTGTTTTGTTGATATTGAGGAGAAATTGATATTGAAGGTTGTGTTCTTTGATCTTCATCAGGAAATGTTTCAAATCTTCTTCATTTTCGATAAGTAAACTTGTCATATGCATAACGAATGTTGTTAATTAGTCTTCCTCTGATCCTGATGCCACATTCTGCTTCATGAAGCCAAATTTCTTGGATTATTTACTCAGCATAGAAATTGAAGATATATGGTGAAACTATACAGCACTGACACACACATTTCTCAACTTTAAACCAGGCAGTGTTTCCTTGTTCTGTTCGAACAACTGCCTCCTGGTCCATGCACAGATTCTACATGAGTACATTTAGGGGCTCTGGTATTCCCATTCTACTCCGTGTAATCCATAATTTGTTAATCAAATGCTTTTGCATAGTCAATAAAACATAGATAGACATCTTTCTGATATTATCTGATATTATCTGATATTATCTGCTTTTGGCTAATATCCATCTGATATCAGGAATCATGCCCCTGGTTCCCTGCTCTCTTCTGAATCCAGCTTGATTTTCTGGCAGTTCCCTGTGGATATACTGCTACAGTCACATTTGAATGACCTTTAGTAAATGATATCATTCAATAGTTGCCTCATTCAGTTGGATCCCCTTTCTTGAGAATAGGCAAAAATATGGATCCTTCTAATCAATTGGCCAGGTGATTGTTTTCCAAATCTGTTGGCATACACATGTTAGCACCTCCAGTGCTGCATCTCTTTGTTGAAACATCTCTATTGGTATTCCATCAATTCCTGGAGACTTGAGTTTCACCAATCTCTTCAAGGCAGCTTCAACTTTGTCCTTCAATACCATTTGTTCCACATCATATACAATCTCTTGAAATGGTTGGTCATCCATCATTTGTTTTTTGGATAATGATGTTGTGTATTCCTTCCATCTTCTGTTAACATTTCCTGCACCTTGAGAAAAATATTGTATTCTTCCCTTTTTGTTTTCTGTCTCCAGTTCTTTGCACATGTCTTTATAATATCTGATTTTATCTTCTCAAGCTGCCTTTTGAAATCTTCTGTTCAGTTCCTTAGTTTCATCATGTCTTCCTTTTGCTTTAGCTGCTCTCCAATCAAGGGCAAGTTTCAGGGTCTCTTTTGACATGTAATTTGGTCTTTTCTATTTTTTCCTGTCTGTTTAATTACCTTTTATTTTCTTCATGATTGATATTTTTGATATCATGCCACAACTCAGCTCATCTTCTGTCATTCATATCTAATGAATTAAACCCATTCTTGATGTTGTCTCTGAACTCAGATGGGATATACCTAAGGTCAGACCTTGGCTCTCCTACACTTGTTCTAATTTTGTACAGTTTCAGTTTGAACTTGCATATGAGTAGTTGGTGGTTTGATCCACAGTCAGCACCTGGTCTTGTTCTGACATTTGATATAGAGCATTTCCATCATCTCTTTCTACATAGTTAGTCAATTTCATTCCTGTACATTCCTTCTGGTGAAGTACATCTGTATAGTTACCATTTATATTGGTGAAAAAATGTATTTGCTATGAAAAGGTCATTGATCTCACAAAATTCTATCATGCAATCTCCAGCACTGTTTCTGTCATCAAGGCCATATTTTCCAACTACTGAGCCTTCTTCTTTGTTTCCAACTTTTGCATTCTAGTTACCAGTATGCCCTGATTACATGTTTGATCTATTTCAGATTGCAGAAGCTGGTAGAAATCTTCCCTTTCTTCATCTGTGGCCTTAGTTATGGGTGCATAAATTTGAATAATAGTCATATTAACTGGCTTTCTTTGTAGGCATATAGATATTATTCTATCACTGACAGCATTATATTTCACGATAGATCTTGAGATGTCTTTTTTGACGATGAATGCAACTTGATTTCTCTTTAGTTCATCATTTCCAGCAGAGTAGACCACATTATTTTCTGACTCAAAATGTCCCATGCCAGTCCATTTTAGCTCACCAATGCCTAGACCATCAATGTTGATGCACTCCTTATTCTTTTAATGATTTCTATTTTTCCTAGATTCATACTATATACATTCCATGTTCCAATTATTAATGGATGTTTGCATTTGTTTTTCCTCATTTTGAGTTGTGCCACCTCAGCAAATCAAGGTCCCTGGGGTTTTACTCCATTTCTGTCATTAAGGTTGACTCCACTTTGAGGAGGCAGCTCTTCCCCAGTAGTCTTTTGAGTGCCTTCCAATCTGGGGGGCTTATTTTCTGACACTGTATCTGCTCCTTTGCTATTCATAGGGTTTCCAATGGCTGTTTTTTTCAAGAGTGGGTCACCAGGTCATATTCTCTAGTTTGTCCTAGACTGGAAGTTCATCTGAATAAGATAACAGTTAACATTAGAAATCTCAAAAAAATTATAAGTGATATGTACAAGAAAGTTCATTTTTTATTAGAAATTTTTATTAGAAATTTTATTAGAAATTTTATTAGAAATTTTTAATGTACATAATGCGATTCATTTTGACATGCTTTTCATTGTGACAATTTTCATATATGCAATTTGATAAGCATTATTCATATAGGTTACCACTTACCCTCCTCTATGTTCCCCCCTCCCCCCTTCCCATCTAAGTTTCCCATCCAAGTCTTCTCTATCTTTTACTATATAGTATTTTTCTATATGTCCTTGGGTTCCATTTCTGTTTAAGATAGAAACTTTTCCTGTAGTGGTCTTTGTTTCTATCTTGTTAGAACAATTACAAGCGATTTCTAGTCCATTTATATTGACCTCATTCTTATCTTCCCTCCCCCCCTTTTAATGTGATCTGACCTTTGAGTAGGATTTTTCCTTCCTGTAATTTTGAGTCAGCTCCCTTATATGAGTGAGAACATGTGTTGTTTCTCTCTCTGAACTTGTGTTCATTCACTCAAAATAATTTTCTCTAATTCCATCCATTTTGCTGCGAATGACCCTATTTCATTTTTCTTGATTGCTGAATACTATTCCATTGTGTATATATACCATAGTTTTTTTATCCATTCTTCTCTTGAAGGGCACTTTGGTTGATTCCATATCTTTGCTATTGTGAAAAGCGCTGCATTGAACATGGAGATGCAGGTGTCTCTGTGGTATGATGACTCATCTCCTTTTGGGTAAATTCCCAATAGTGTTATAGCTGGGTCATATGGTAGATCTATTTTTAGTTATTTGAGGTACTTCCATATTGATTTCCACAGTGGTTGCACCAATTTACAGCTCCACCAACAATGTAAAAGTGTTCCCTTTTCCCCGCAACCTCGCCAGCATTTGTTGTTGTTTGTTTTATTGATCTTGGCCATTCTTACTGGTGTAAGGTGAAATCTCAGCATTGTTTTGATTTGCATTTCCCTAATGGCTAGGGATATTGAGCACTTTTTCCTGTGTTTCATGGCTTTATGGACCTCTTCATTTGAGAACTGTCTACTCAGTTCCTTTGCCCATTTGTGTATTGGGTTGTTTGGTTTTTGGGTTTTTTTTTTTTTTTTTTAGTT
>VMDO01008783.1:0-27950 GCA_007922755.1 Pedetes capensis
GACCCTCTGTACAACAGGGGAAACACTATTGTCAGTGCTTCTCTGCTGTTCATAGGGTTTTCAATGGCAGATTGATTTTTGGGAGGGGGTTGCCAGGTCCTTCTCCCAAGCCTACAGCTTCTGGTGTTCCCAGGTGGTCTCCCATCCAGGTACTAACCAGGCCCGACCCTGCTTAGCTTCCGAGATCTGACAGGATCAGTTTTAAGACTAGCTTTTTTGTTTTAACAGTGAAAACAGAAAAAAAAAAGACCTTACAAACATCCCAATTTAGGCATCCCTTGAAGATATTGTGGGTGTAGTTCCAGACCACCGCAATAAAACAAGTCACATAGATTTTTTGGTCTCCCAATGCTTATAAAAGTTTTGTTTATACTATACCGTAGTCTATTATGTGTGCAGTAGCATTATGTCTAAAAATGATGTGCATATCTTAATTTAAAAACATATTGCTAAAAATGCTAACGATCATCTGAGCCTTCGGAAAAATGACTTGCTCAGTGAAGGGTAGTCACAAACTTTGAATTTGTGAAAACCACAGTATCTGTAAAGCACAATAAAGCTGAAGTGCAATAAAACGAGGTATGCCTGTACATGGTAGAGAACATATGAGAGGGAGCTGCTTGGGCTGAAGGCTGGAGCCCTGCACCTGAGCCTACCCAGCCCTCCTGCCTCCCCTGGCCTTTTCCCCATCTTAACCACCTCTAGATACATCCTTAGAAATCTAGGGCTTCTCAGAACGCAGTTGGGGTATCAGTGTGGTGGAAGCTTTCTGGGATACCCTGCCTGCTTCTGCCATGCAGTCTAGGTCAAAGCCCCTGAGAGTCCCTCTCTGACCTCCTGCTAGCCTTGCACCTAAACTGGGTACCTCACTGTGAGATCACCACAGTCAGTGTGGGAAGGCATGAGTGTGAGAGGTGTGCAAAGGTGCAAATGTACAAGTGGCTCACCTGCAAGGGCTGGATGCCACTAGCAATGAGGTCAGAAATCATGTGCACACTGGCCCTCTTCTTTGGGTCCTGAGGCAGGAGTCGTGGAGTGCGCCGGGTCTCCTCTAGGTACTCAATGATGGCCAACTATCCAGAGAGGACAGTGAAGCAAGGGGAGGGCTGGGAATCTGTGGCCCAGAAGGGACACACCAGCAAACTGCCCCTCCCCTTCCTCCTCCTCCAACAGCACCACCACCATCTCCTTCTCCTCGCCCTCCTCAGCTAAAGCCCTGTAAAGCCTTTTCGGATCCTGTTGTGTGGAACTTGGCTCCCTGTTATGCTCAACTCCCTCAAGTCCCAGAACAACCTTCTTCTCGCCCTCTCTCCAACAAACATTTATGGAGCCCCTACTATCTGCTTAGTTCTTTGGCCACACACAGGTAAGGAAGCAATGTCAGGTCCTCTCAGAGCCCTGCTCCCATGAAGGGCCTCTCCCGACCCCCGTACTCACTGACTGGCTGAGGGTGATTCCATCGATCTTCAAGATTGGCACCTGCTTCATGGGATTCAGTGTCTGAAATTCCTTAGAGAACTAGGGAGATAAGGCTCTGGTGGGTTGGGTGGCCTGGCCTGAGTTGACTAGAGCAGCACCAAGCAAGCAGGAAAACCCCAGGCCTGACACCCGTCTACACCTCCCTTTCTGGCAGAAGGTCCAAACTGCTAAGGCCAAGCTAATCCCTGCAGGTTCTACACAGTATCCCAGACCCCAGCAGCTGCAGAGCTACTGGCTTCACCCCAGTGGCATTTTCCCTGCATTTCACGCTGTAGCCAAGGCAGCTCCTACACTAGGTGGCCATTGAGAGGGTCCAGTCTGGGGCAAGAACCCTCATCACCACCCTCAGTCAGGCATTGGAGAGGCCAAGCTATGGCACCGAGCCCGGAATCTGGGCCCTTCCTGTGGCTCCTACTACTGCACAGCTGCCATCTTGTTTCATAAAGGAGAGCCAGCATCCTCCTCCAGCAATAGGAACCATGGGACACAGGTTTGTTTCTTGGGGCCAACCTCCTGCATGGTACCTCTCCAAGGTCTAGTTCTCAGGTGGTTTGGGAGTGGCCTCCTTACCTGTTGCCCTCCATCCTTGATGAGGTTGATGGGCACTATCTCATAGTCAATGCCTTTCAAAGCCAGGGCTAGACAAGAACACAGATCAGAGAGTAAGGGGTTAGCTCCTGGCTACATTTCCATGGAAAGAGCTCTCCCAGGGCAACAGGAAGCTGCCGAGGGAGAAGCTTCTGTATGTTGCAGGGTGGTCAAGGGCCAGCTGGGCACTATCCTCTCCTCTTCAGCTTTCCTTGTCACCACCCCCTGCTCCTTCTCAGGGGCATGATGCTCTGCCTCTCAGCCTTTCACCCTCTGTACCCGCAGTGGAGACTTCGTGCCCCTGGATGGTGATATGAAGGTGTGTGCCATGGAAGACTGTGGGTCAGTAGAGGCGCTCACTGTTCCCTTTTGCCCCTCCAGGGTCTTAAGCAGTGGTAAGCAGGGAGTATGTGTTGAAGACATGTAATATTCCCTTAATAAGGCATTGAGGGGCCAAAGAAAGATGCTTGGGGGACCACACAGAGCACACACAGGCTGGTGTTTCTCTTCTGTTTAGGGAAGAATCTCTTTCCAACCCATTTTTTTCTTCTCAGGGCTACTGACCATAGAGTCCAGGTGGGCCTCAGGCTCTTGGGTGATACTGGAGCATTTGTGGTGCTGCAAGTGGCCAGGTATCCTCCCTATCCCCCGGCAGGGTAAAATGCTTGGGACAGTTCTCGAGCAGAAGACTGCATGTGCGTGCACACACATGTGGGCATTAAAGCGTGGTGATGCTGCTCTGCAGTAAGGGCAAAGGAGCGAGGGGAGGATGACAGGAGGGCAACACTGTGAGATGCACTGGTTAGCTCCACTCTGAACAGCGAAAGTGGTTGGGGCCAAGTGGGAGAGGGCAGGCCCTGCAGAGACAGTGCTCCTCTGCTCTGACTTCTGGCTCAGACAGGGAACAGGCTCTGGGACCCCTGGAAGGCAGAGTCTTTCTGGAGGAAAGTTGCTCCTGGCATTCAGTGCTCCTGCTTAGGGACTCCACAAACCCCATCAAGTGATTGTGGGATGGGGAGGGGTCACCAATGATGGTGACTCTGAAGGCAGGCTGCTTGGGTTCAAATTTCATCCCATTCATTTGCTAGCTTTGTGGCTTTGGGCCAGTAACTTAATGGGCCTCAATGCTTCAGTTTCCCCATCTGAGAAGCAGCATGGTATAGTAGTTAAAAATATGGACTTTGGCTGGGGGTGTAGCACAATGGTAGATGATAAGTTTAGTAGGCTCAAGGCTTGAGGTTCAACCCCAGCATTAAACCAAACCAAGACCTAAATGACATAGCTCTGGAGCCAAACTACACAGCTCACATTTCAGCTCTTTCAGTAGGTGTGTGCTGGTGGGCAAGTTATTTGAACTTCCTGTGCCTCAGTTTCCTCATTTGTACAATGAGGAGAATAATAGTCCCTTTCCTTCTTGGGGTCCACGAGGTTGAAAGGGAATCACACACACAAAAGCACTCAGCATGGAGCTCTTCCTCAGTATGTGCTATGATTGCAATCTTTGCCAAAGGCTTTGTTAACTGAGAGAGCAAAAGGTCAAACCCAGACTAAACCACAGGGCCCTGGTTTCTGCTTCCTCAAAGCCTCTGATCAACACTGACCAGTTCTGTTTAATTTGCCAGATTAAATAAGATAAGAACTGAGAGAGGCCAGCTGTTCCATTTCTGGTTACCAGGGACCACCGGATTTTGTGAACCTGCTTTAGGCATGGTTGCTAAGGGGTTTTGGAGAGCAGCATGGGGGACACAGCAGCCCCTAGAGAAAAACAAACTCCTCCTCCAACATCCACCGTTCTCGTTAGATTTCCTAGGTGGAGGTGCCATGCAGGGACAGGGGCTCTGACAGGCTAGGGATGCTGTGTCCTGTCTGACAGAGCAGCATTTCTGTCCCAGGCCAGCTTTGCACTCAAGGTGTCTCCATTCCATCATATCCCTCCCTGGCACGCAGCTCTTACCAATTCGAACTCTCCATGAGCAGGAGCTTCGAAAATAGGAATAAAGGATGGGCTGAGAAGAGAGAATAAGGGCACATGTTAACTCTGGCTCAGCAGACTTCCACCCTCAGGCACCTGGGGGAGAGGAGGCACCAGCAGCTAGGCAAGAGGCTCAGGGCCACCACTGTTTCTTCCCACAGCACCAGGCTTCCTTAGGCTGGCATCTGGGCAACTCAAGCTGTCAGCGTCAGAGATCCTTAGAGCTGTGTAAGGTCCCTTGGCTCCCAATTGTGCTGGCATGGGTTCCTGAGGTCCGAGTGACCCCCCAAAAGGCAGCATCTTTCAAGAGCTGGCCTTACCTTGCCATACTCAGTCATGGTGCTACCGGAACCCTTGGCCTCCTGATGAATGTCCTCTCCCACAGAGATGTGGGACAGCAGGGAGGAACCCTGAAGGGGTGTGTCCCATGAGCCAATAGGGAAGCTGGGCTAGATAGGCATCAGGGGAACTTTGACTCTGGTCAAAAAGGGCATTTCTTTCTAACTTGTGGGAGGTTTATTATGCTCCCGGGGGAGCCAGATTTTTTTTTTTTTTTTTTTTTTTTTTGGTGTTCCAGGCAGACAGTGTAGCCTGGTTAGAGTGCTGGAGTGGGCTGTGAACTGGCATACTTGAGTTCTGGACCCGGTGCAGGAACCAACTCTGCACAACCTGAGACAAATCCCTGTCTTCTCAAGTCTGGTTGCCCTAAAATGATGGCAGCGACTCCTAGCACTGGCAGAAAGACCAAAGATTCTAATTTTTTGATGCCTTGGAGTCCATCTCCTGTATCTCCCACCCTCTGCAGCAGTCCTCCAGACGCCCATGGTCTCATGAAAACAGTGGCCAGATATGCCCATTCACCCCAAAGGTGAGGATGTAAATTGCCAGCTCAGAGGGACCCTATCTGGCCGTCAGTGTTCTGTCTGACCTACAGAGTACAGACACTCTCAACTTAAAATGATTTGACTAATGAGTTTTCAACTTTATGATAATGCAAAAGCAGTGTACATCCAGTTTAGAAACTATACTTCAAATTTTGAATCTAGTGTTTTCCTAAGCTAGTGATATGCGGTACAATAGATTCTAAAAAGGCTAGGGGCTGATCACAAGGAGAAACAGCTATGTACAATGTTCTGTGCTGCCAGTGTTTTTTGCATATTGTGTTTTGCATTTTCACATACCAACATGTCTACAAACTGCCCATCTGTGGGGCTGGGGATGCAGCTCAGTGGTAAAGAACTTATCTATCATGTGCAAGTCCCTAGGTTTTATCTCCAGCACTACAAAAACAAAACAAAACAACAAAACAAAACCCAAAAACCCATCTGTGTGTGTATATGAGATATTCAACACTTTATAATAGAACAGATGATCTCGCACAACTATAGGCTAATGTGTTTTGAGCATGTTTAAGGTTGGCTAAATTAAGCTATGATGTTCAGTAGGTTATGTACATTAAATCCATTTTGACTTACAATCTTTTCAATTTATGATGGGCTTATTGGGATGCAATGTAACTCCATTGTAAGCAGTTGTTGCTGTTGTTGTTGTTAGGTGTCATCAAGTTGGGTCCGGCTCAGAGACCCTACATACAACAGAATGAAAAACTCCCTGACACTGTGTCATGCACACAATCTTTTTTTATGTTTAAACACATTGTTGCAGACACTGTGTCGATCCATCTAGTGGAGGGTCTTCCTTTTTGTCGTTAACCTGTCACTCTCCCAAGCATGATGTCCTTCTCCAGGGATTGGCCCCTCCTGACTACATGTCCAAAACATGTAAGATGCAGTCTAGCCATCCTTGCTTCCAAGGAGCACTCTAGTCGTACTTCTTCTAGGGTGTATCTGTTTGTTCTTTTGGCAGCCGATGGTGTGTGTGTATATGTGTGTGTATATATCTATATATCTATCTCTCTCTCTCTCTCTCTCTATATATATATATAATCTAGCACCATAATTCAAAAGTATCTGTTCTTCCCCTGTCTCACTTATTCAGTGTCCAGCTTTCACAAGCACATGATGCAACTGAAAATACTATGGCACGAGTCAGGTGCACCTTTATATTCAATGTGACCTCTTTACTTTTCAACACTTTAAAGTCTTTTGCAACAGCTTTTCCCAATGCAATGTTTCTTTTGATTTTCTGACTGCTGCTTTGTGGGTGTTGATTGTAGAACCATGTAAAGCAAAATCTTGGACAACCTCAATTTTTTCTCCACTTATCATGAAGTTGCTTACAGACCCAGTTGTAAGGATTTTTGTTTTGTTGATGTTGAAGCCTGATCACTACTGAAGGCTGTGTTCTTTGATCTTTGTCAGTAAATGTTTCAAATCTTTTTCACTCTCAGCAAGCAAAGTTGTGTCGTCTGCATAACGCAGGTTGTCAATAAGTCTTTCTTCAATCCTGATGCCACATTCTTCTTCATAGAGTCCAGCTTCTCAGATTATTTTCTCAGCATAGAGATTGAAGAGGTAAGGGGAAAGGATACAATCCTGATGCAAACCTTTCCTGACTTTAAACAAGGCAGTGTTTCCTTGTTCTGTTTGAACAACTGCCTCCTGGTCCATGTATAGATTCCTCATGAGTTCAGTTAAGTGCCCTGGTATTCCCATTGTTCACAATGTTATCTATAATTTGTTTTGATACACACAGTAAAATGCTTTGCATAGTCAATAAAACATAGATATCTTTCTGGTACTCTCTGCTTTTGGCTAATATACATCTCATATCAGCAATGATGTCCCTGGTTCCTTGTCCTCTTCTGAATCTGGCTTGATTTTGTGGCCTTCCCTTTTAATATACTGTTGCAGTCACTTTTGAATGATATCTAGAAAAATTTTACTTGCATGTGATAATATTGTTCAATAATTTTTGCGTTCAGTTGGATCCTCTTTCTTGGGAATAGGCACAAATATGGATCTTTTCCAGTTAGTTGGCCAGGTAGCTGTTCTCCAAATCTCTTGGCATAAACAAGTGAACACCTCCAATATGGCATCTGTTTGTTGAAATACCTCAATCGGTATTCCATCAATTCCTGGAGCCTTGTGTTTCACCAGTTCCTTCAAGGCAGCTCACACTTACTTCTTCCTTCAGTACCATTGGTTCTTGATCATGCAATTTCTTGAAATGGTTGATCATCTACCAATTCTTTTTGATACAATGATTCTGCATATTCCTTTCATCTTCTTTTGATGTTTCCTATATTATTTAATATTTGCCTTATAGAGCCCTTCACTATTGCCATTCAAGACTTGAATTTTTTCGTCAATTCTTTAAACTTGAGAAAACCAGAGCATGCTCTTCCCTCTTTGCACATCATTATAATATTTGATTTTGTGTTCTCTAGCTGCCCTTTGAAATCTTGCAACTAGTTCTTTGTCATGTCTTCCTTTTACTTTAGCTACTTGATAATTAAGGGCAAGTTTCAGAGTTGCCTTTGATATATAATTTGAGCATCTGTACTTTAAAAGCGTTCAATTAGTTGCCAACATTTTACAAACTAATCTTCTCTCCTTTTTCTTTTAAAAAATCCGGAGCTACTGGATTCAGTCTCCTAAGTAGCACAAATTGATTGGAGCACATTAATGGCCCCCATCAGTCAGGGACTATCTCTCTGATTTGCCATGGCCCACTTTTCTTATTTTTGTTACCTTCAGGCCTCTGCAGATAGCAGACTGTGTGACCTTGCTAAGGTTTAAGGGATTCAAGGTTAATTTCTCTGGTGCTTCTTTTGTAACCAGAATTTCAAAGCAGGACCCAGTAAAGAGTCATCAGTGATTAGAAGTCATGAATATTCCCATATATACATATCCACAAGGAGAGAGAACTTGATTGTTCTCAGATTGCCCCTGTCTACCAGCCTTCTGACTATAGACATTTCACCAAAGTTCCCTCTCCCTTCTTTCACCTAGCCCATTAAGCTACTATTGGAGCCTGCTTTCCCTATCCATGCACTCACACCAGCACAGTCTTCTAGGCAAGCAAGGGCACAAGTGGAAACCCAAGGTCTCCCAAGGTGGCTCTCAAGCCTAGGAGTCCCAGCCTTTTGAAAGCACCTTCTGGGGAAAGTGAGGATGGTCCTGGCAAAGAGGGCAGGAGATAAGCAGCAAGTATCTGTTGAGGTGGGGATGGGTAATATATACAGCATGGCAATGCTGAACAAAGGGATGATTCACTGCATCCAGGCAGGGCATGTGAGATTTCATCAGACTACTCAGAAAACCCTACAATTTAAAACTTATTAAGTGTTTACTTCTGGACTATTCCATGTAATATTTTTGAACCATGGTTGAACTCAGGTAATAAAATACAAGCAAAGAAAATATGGATTACCTGTAAACCTTTTTTTTTTTTTTTGCACTTGTAGAGCTAAATTTTAAGGTGAAGTAGAGTGTCCATTTCATTTCATACACCTGGAAGACTTCTGTTTCTAATCCAATTCAAATACCCATTGTGATTGCTCTGGCAAATTTTATTTTTAATTCACTTATTTGTTTTATGGTGCCAGGGATTGAACCCAGGGACTCCTGCATGCTAGGCAAGTGCTCTACTACTAAGCTACTGCCCCAACTGTTTTTAAACTGTTCCTTACACATGACTTTAGAGAACCGTTCCTAAAATCGCATTTAGGAGTGGGATTGCTATATACAATTAACAAGGCACAATATCTCATCTGGTGTGTCACCTTCCTTGTTGTTGGGTGCCATGGAGTCGGGTCCAACTCATAGCAACCCTATGTAGAACAGAAAGAAACATTCCCGGACACTGTGCCATGCTGGGAGTATGTCAGCGCTTCTCTGCTATTCATAGGTTTTTCAATGGCTGTTTGGAGATTGCTTCGGGAGTGATTGCCACGTCCTTCTCCCATTTTTGTGGTGCTGGGGATCGAACCCACTAGTAGCCATAATAGCAATTCTCAAACTTTATTGCGCATACTCAACTGAATCGCTTATAAAACGTAGAAATTCTCAGGCCCTTCCACCAGAAGTTAATACAGTGGCTCTAGGGCAGACCAGAGAAGTGCATACTAAACTCTGGAAACGCTGAGTGTGGAGCCGCACTCCTGTAATCTCAGTACTCGGGAGGCTGAGGCAAGATCGCGAGTTCAAGGCCCGTGTGGACTACCTAGGGAGCTCTTAAACAAACAAACAAAAAGCCAAGCCAACCAAACACAAAAACAAACTGAAAAATCCCAGGAAGCTCCCCCGGTTATCATGATAACTTCAAAGTGCCACTGCCCTCCCCACCCCTTCTTGGTGCTCTCTTAAAATGTGAACATCCCTGGAAGGCCCTCTGTTAATTGTTACTACCGATCACCGGAAACAAGTACACAGGAAAGGCCTGAGAAGTGACAGACAACGCAAGTCCTAGAAGACTTCCGCGCGCAGGGCGCAGGAAGGGCGGAGTCAGGGGAGGAGCGTGACTGCATCCCGCCCAGCACACGTCACCACGCGCTCTTCCTCGGTTCTAATGGTTGCCTCTCCACTGGGCCCCCTAACTAGCAGCGCGCAGGCGTAGAGCAGACCCCGCGCGGCGCACTGCACGCCGGGAGTCGTTGTGGAGCCGTGGGCGGGGCGACGCGGTGCACGTTCGGCCCCGCCCCCCAGGTGTTCTTAGCGTTTCCAAGCAGCGACCCTCTCCCCTGATGAGGCGTACAGACCTTTCCCGCTAGCATCTCGCACGTCCGGCGACCCCTCTTCCAGCCAGAAAAGTTCGCGCGTGGGGCTTGAAGACAACTAAAGTACAGTGGAACTCCCTCAAGTCCGACCCTCCGCTTTGGTCGGGGTAAAGTGAGGATTGTGCGCGTGGACTTTTCTATGACTTCCAGCTGGCCCCGCCTCCCCGTCCCGCCCCCGTCCCTTGAGCTGCTGGGAGTTGCAGTTCTGTGAGCGGACTTGGTGCTCCCGTCCCACCTCCCGCTATGCTCTACGCTTCCGGCCGCTTCCTAGCGGCCCGGGCGGCCACCACGCTTTCTGCCCCGCCCAAAGGCCGGGGGTCCGTGCTCCGCGGCCAGTGGCGGGAACTACATCTCCCAGGACACACTGAGCTGCCCTCTTATGACTCGGTGGGGCGGCGAACAAGGCAGAGTGTGCCTCCCGGCCGGAGGACAATCCTGAGAAGGGGGAGGATGCCGCCGGCCACGGGAGGCGGGTGGGTAGGGTCCGAGCTGCGTCCCCGGAGGAGTCGCTGCGGGTCCCAGGCTGCCCGGACCGCGGGCCAGGACAGGGCCGCTGAGGTTGCAGCGCAAAGCCCCAAACAGCCTGCTCCGAACTCGCGGCGCTTCCAGGCGGCCGGCCGGTGGGCTTTGCTGGGCCTGGTGACGCTGCTGTCCTTCGCCACCCGCTTCCACCGTCTGGACCAGCCGCCGCACATCTGGTGAGTGATCGGAAGTCCTAGGCAGGCACCAGGGCAACCGGGAGGGAAGGACGCCTCCCTCTGATTGGCCTGTGGGCATGGAGGGGGCGGGATTCACAGAAGGTGGGGGCGGGTCCGTAGTGGAGGCAAACTGAGGTTTCTCGTGGTCGCCTCCCGTAAGGTCCAGTCTCTGAGAGGATTGGGTTTACTCTGGTGGGAGTTTAGTGGGACTTTTAGAATCAGAGGAAGCAGTTCTCAAGTCTTCCAGGTTATACTGCGGCGTCTTACTTGGCTCACAAATTGTGGCTCTTAAAGGTGCTTTGAACTTCCAGAAGAGGAGCCAGGTGTTGTTGTGCACGCCTGTAATCCCAGCACTCGGCAGGCTGAAGCTGGAGGATCGAAGCCAAGCCTGGTCTACATAGTGCGTGTCAGGCCAGCCCAGGCTGCACAGTGAGGCGTTATCTCAAAAAACCAAACCCAACCCAAACAACAACACCACAAAAAACCAAACAACAACAACACACACACAAAAAAAAAAAAAAGAAAAGAAAAGAAAAGAAAAAACTTCCGGAAGAGAATTGGAAGAGTGGAAAATTTCTAACTGGATACTTTCATCCTATAGTACAAGGAAGTTTGTGTGTTCAGGAATGGTGGTGTCCTGTGAGAAGAGATTTATTTTCTTGAAAGTCGTATATGACACAGATGCTAGGTTAAGGAGTGATCTGATTTCAGTATCTCAGTTTACAAAGTAACTTAGTTACCAGATGGAAGGAAGAAAAGTTTCATACAATCTGGAAATGGTTAATTTGGCCAACAAGTGGTACCGTGTTTTCTAGTGTGACTAAGAGAAAGTTAGTGTAGAATGTGTCAGAAATGGAATTTATTGACCAAAAAGTGACCCAGCAAACTGTCAGGGTTGACCTACTTAGAAATCAATAAAGTAGCTGTGAAACATTGTTTCACGATTGCTGGCAGAATATGTGGGACTCCAGGGGGAGAGACAAAGGACTTTATTACAGAAATTAGGATGAATATCAGCATGGTAGAGTCCATTTCCTTTGCCCCATGGTCCTACAGAATGATGCTATGTGCTCAAATGGATGACTGCACACACAGTGGGTTGGAGTGAGGTGGAGGAATAAGCAGCTTGAGGAATATACTGTTTCATCTCAAGCAGCAAGCAAGCCTGCTCTTTGCCCTGGAGGAAGACATTACCTTATATCTTAAGGTTGCTTGCTGCAAACACAACCCTGAGAAATGGCTCAGGTAAAATGTGGTCAGGGTCTTCCATTCTTGGCATACTCGGCAAGATGTGTGGATCCTCAAAACATTGGTGGAGGACTCTCTCTCCCAGCAATCCTTGCCCCTTGATTCTATGCTGCCGTGGCTTCTAGCAGATTTTTACATGAATATGCAGCCTCATTGGCTACTCTGATTAAGTTGGCTGACAGAGGCAGAGAGAAATCTGTTCAATTTGTCTCATACAACATTTCATTAAGGCTACTATCAGTGGGACTCTAAACAGCAGAATGAAGGTAGCCTTTGCTATTTACCTCAACTATGCCATCAGGGTCGTGATTTAGTCACCTATGAATAAGTCCTGGTGGGCAGTTAGTGAGTTTTATTTCAGACAGCTGGAATATAGTCTAAGGCCAACCTATTATCCTTTATGACTTGTGCATAAGAGTCTAGATTGATTCTGATCTTTGGTATCATTGCCAATAATTCCAATGCCCCAAAGTTTAAGAAAGTTTGCCATGTCCAATGGGAAGACATTTCGTGGCCCATTCTTTCTTACATACTAACATATTGCCTGAATGGCTGTGAGTCACTTAGTTCAGGACTTTTTGTTAAATTTGATTTGAATTACTGTCAGATTTTAATTGGATCTCCATTACATGGTTTGGCTAGGCCTCATTGGTAGTGTCACTGAATAGTTGCCAATTCAGTCGCTATACAGGCATAGCTAAGGCCTCTAGTACTTCAGAAGAAGCATATGATGTCTATCAGTCAGGTTGACCAAAAATTGTGCAGAGCTAAGAATTTGCACACAAACCAGGGAGGTGCATTTTTGGGAGCTGATATTGATGTCATCAGGCACATCAGAATAGTTCAAGACTAGCCATATCCATGTGAGTTTTCTGTTGTTAGCATGATGGCAAACTTAGCCACAGATCAAATTGCTAGCATCAGCTTCCACTTGTCTTAGGTGGACCATCTCAGTCTTTTGCCAGGCTGGACCTAGGGAGCACAGAGACCATTGTTTCCCTTCATCTTACATCTCTAGAGATTCAAGGTGTTCCTTTCCCATGTGTTGGGGTTGTTTCTTTCTTACCACTGCCACGTTAAGTAGTGTATCCCATAACTTCACCTTTTCTCCAGTTATCTCCTATTCATATCCAGACCTTTTTGCCATAGCATTGTTAGAAAACTCATAGAGACCCATAATGTCTTTCACTTGACATACGTGGGCCAGTTTAGGGAGACTTGAAAAGCCATGTATTCAAATAAGTAGTCATTGTGTTTATGCTTAGGACCATGTCACTCCAACAAGATAAGCCAGATGACTAGAATTAAGTTTGAATACTGTAAACCTTTCTCTGCCATCTTTGGCTGATCTAAGTTTTCTTAAAGGAGAAAGAGAAAGCATAGTCAGGGAAACCTCAGTTTTTCAAAATAGATTTATATATATATAGAGAGAGAGCAATATATCTACCCCTTTTTTCCGATCATTATACAGTTGGTGGCCATGAGGAATTGAACCTTTCTGAGAATGACTGCATTAGGTGACCAGATTGCTTTACTAAGGTGTATAGACCAAGAGCAAGTGATGGAGTTAGTCAAAAATGTTTTTGAAGTGATTTCTGAGGAAACTATTCAGTGCTTGACAATATCAGTGGTTGATAGGAGCATGGATTGTCCACTGGATAGCTTTACTATTGGCCCATTGTTAGGTGACCATTGTGACAAAAAGGTGTACAACTATCAGATCATTGATGGTTTACAAAGCTGAAAACATGGCAGAATTCAGTTGCAGGGACCACAGTGGTATATTCAGGGTCCGATGGTTGGACTGGAACAGCAATATCCCTATAACCTGAAAAAGTATCTGCAGTAGTAGTATCAGTGATAATACCAATAAGGGAACAAAATTCTAATGTAGTCATTTTCCTAGGAGGAGGTGGGGTCCATGCCCCATGCAGTGTGGCTTTACAGCTTCCTTTACAATAAGCAGAACAACTTTGGCAGGAGTCTGGTATGCGATGGTGGCTTCTTCTTCAGACACCTGTGGTCCTTGGTGCCAAGTCTATAATGGTAGATGTGTTAACATGCCTGCTGCGTTGATAAGTCCTGGTGGCCCTGGCAGCAGTCTGCATGGTGCAAGTTTGATCAGCAGCTTGATTCCAGGTAGTTTTATCAGAGTATTGGCCCTTCCTTTGGGTGCCTACATGAGGGATCCAGACTGTTCCATCTGTGGACAGCCACAGTTTGCTTCCACACTTCTCAGTATTTAATCTCTCAGTCTGTAGTCTTCCAAATGGGATATGAGACGCTTCAACACTTAACTGCATTTGGCCATCCAGAGTTATTGGGGCCAAATGGCTCCTCCTGCCTAGTGATCAGAGAACCAGGCACGCACATTTTGAGGAACCTCTGTGAACCATGGGCCTCATCGATCCAGTGGCGATGCTGCAGGGAGTGGAGTGGGAAATAATTTCTCCCAAAGGAGGACCTTCTACTCTATAAAACAGACACCTCCAAGGACAGGCTGGGCTTTCTTGAATATACCATTTCCACAGGAGAGTGAGGCTTGTTGCACCCTTACCCTGTAAATTCCAAGCTAACCCACCCCAAAGTGGGAATGTCAGGCCAAAGAGTTCTTAGGCTTTTGTGGGTCAGGCACTCAATTTCAACCAGAGCTGCCTTTTTTAAAAAAGGATATACTTGGTTCCTGTGTTCAGCAGGTGGCACTGTTGTCCTGGCAAATAGCTTCTTCGTATTACAACAGCTATTAAATCTTACAGCTGTGGTTTCCCTTTCCCTTGCAAGAATTTATTTCTCCTAGACCTCTAGGAGGGAGTAGGACCACTTCTCTACACACAGCAGTCCTTGAACGACAACCCTCTTTGAGACTTATGGAATCAATACAAGCCATTCAGCGGTGGATACCACAATAGTACATCGACGTGGTCCAAAGAGCCTGACCCACAGGGTCACTTTAACTCCTTTCCCTACTGGGTACCTGGCTCAGAGCCTATCACTCAAATCTGGGCACTGTTCCCCATTTGTACTAATGAGTCTAATAGGACTGCATCTGATACCCCCCAGAAATTAAACCATTTCCCAGTCTGAGTGTGGGGAGTGTGGGCTGTAGGGGTGCAGAGAAGCTCTTTCTCTCCTTTAGCCCCTCACTGGGTTTGATACCACTCTTTTCCTTAGGGTTTTTCCCTATGTCTGGTGAACCTCTGGGCTTAGGGGCCCTTTTTCTTTAAGGGCTATACACACTAACTCTCCCTGTGGTCCTTAGTGCCTTTGGTAACCTCTGCACTTACCAAAGCCCCTACCCTGGGGCTGTGTAGGGTAGAGATGTGGACCCGTCTATAATAGAGCCCTGAGTTTGAGTCTCTCTCTTTCCCAGAATTCCCTAGCATACTAAGATGAGTGTGTGGCCTTCAGTCTCCTTGGGAATATGGAGACCTTGGTGTCACCTTTAATCATCTTACTCTTTAAAGCAGCTGAGGTTATGCTAGAGAGGGAAGGATCAGGGCACATAAAGGGAGAGAATGTCTCTGAGCCAGTATGCAAGGAACATTTACCTTTGGTTTGAGCACACAACTCACCCAAGGATCTTTCAGTATTTTCTTTTTCTTTCTTTTTTCTTTTTTTCTTTTTCTTTCGTTCTTTTTTTTTTTCAGACAAGGTTCTCAGATTCACTATGTGGCCAGTCTGACCTCAAGCTCGTGAATTTCCTGCCTCAACCTCTTGAGTACTGAGGTTACAGGAGTGTTTTCATTTTAATCAAAGTTTTATATTGAATAGCAGAGTCCTTATTGCTGCACCATTTTTCAAACCTGTGAGAACTTCTTGATTGATCAGCCACATCCATATTGCCTTTTGACCAGGGCTGCTAGGCTTCCTGCTCCACTGTTGTGATCATCTCTCTTCTTCCTTTTGCCTGGGCAGCATTCAAGCAGCTATTTCAATCCTACCCGCCTCCATTCAGCTTCTTTAACCTGTTACTGCCAGCATTCTACTGCTGGCATTCTATTTGTAAGACACGTGGTGTTTTTTTTAAAAAAAAACAAGCATGAAATTTGACTTTTTATTTTTTCTCACAGGGAGTCTAAGGAAGGTAAAAGATATTACATGTTTACAAAGCATAACAATATTCCAAAAAGAAATAACTTGGGTGTTAACAGGTTAGGAACAGGAGCCGTGGAGACTCTTGCTACTCCCATTGCTCACTGCTTTGGCAAGACCATTTGCTGCCAGATTCTAGGGAGTCTTCTCATATCCCTAACTCAGCCAATGAGGCCCTCATCCTTTCTTTTTCAGAAAGCTATGTGTCCAAGGTCCCGAGTTTGATCTCTAGGACATTAACAAAACAAAACAAAAAAACAAACAAAAATCCTCTGTGTGTCATCATCCTGTGCCTGTCCCCCAAACTGGCAAAGTCTTGGATTTTCTTAGCTTACTTGCTGTGGATCCCAGCAGAAGACAGAGTCCTAGATCAGAGACCAAACTTGGGGAATCTGTTGTTTTATAGCAAGCAATAAGCAGGCTGTTCCTATTGCGGAGGGAGATACTAACTCTTCTCCAGGGATGTTGGCTGAAAATGTAACCACAAGAAATGGCCTAGGAACAGATGGGTCAGGACTTTGCATTCTTGGCTTATCCTGCAAGGCCTGTGGGAGCACAGGAGAGCCATGAAGAGCTCTTTCTCCCAACACAAGCAATAAAAGCCAAGAAGGAATGTGAATGCTACATCTGGTTTTACTTGTGAAACTTTTGAAGTAAAAAATATATCCTTTTGTCAGTATGTTTCCAAACAGACTTTAAAGTAACCACAAATGCTGAGACAGTTTAAATAGTGCTCAGCATGGAACTGCTGGAAAATCAAGCCAGATTCAGAAGAGGCCAGGGAACCAGGAACATCATTGCTAATGTCTGATAGATATTAGCAGAAAGCAGAAAATATCAGAAAGATGTCTATCTATGTTTTATTGACTATGCAAAGGCATTTGACTGTGTGGATCATAACAAATTATGGATAACCAGGCTAAGAATGTAAATACCAGAGCACCTAATTGTACTCATCAGGAATCTGTACATGGATAAGGAGGCAGTTGTTCAAACAGAACAAGGGAACACTGCTTGGTTTAAATTCAAGAAAGGTGTGCACCAGGGCTGTATCTTTTTACCACATCTCTTCAGTTTCTGTGCAGAGCAAACAATCCAAGAAGCTGGACTTTATGAAGAAGAATGTGTCATCAGGATTGGAGGAAGACTCATTACCAACCTGCATTATGCAGATGACACATTTCTGCTTGCTGAAATTGAAAAAGATTTGACACATTTACTGATGAAAATCAAAGAACATAGCCTTCAGTATGGATTGTGCCTCAATATTAATGAAACAAAAATCCTTACAACTGGGTTGGTTTTCTCCATGATAAATGGAGAAAACATTGAGATTGTCCACAATTTTACTTTACTTGGTTCAACACCCATGGAAGCGGCAGTCAAGAAATCAAAAGACACATTGCTTTGGGAAAAGCTGTGGCAAAAGATCTCTTTAAAGTATTGGAAAGTAAACATTGTCACATTGAAGACGAAGGTGTGCTTGATTCATGCCATGGTATTTTCACTCACATCATATGGTTGTGAAAGCTGGACATTAAAGAAGGGAGACAAGAAGAATTGATGTTTTTGAATTATGGTGCTGGAGATGAATATATATATCATGGGCTGCCAAAAGAACCAAGAGATCTGTCCTGGAAGAAGTGCAACCAGAGTGCTCCTTGGAAGCAAGGATGTCTAGACTGCATCTTATGTATTTTGGATATGTAGTCTGGAGAGACCAGTCCCTGGAGAAGGACATCATGTTTGGGAGAGTGGCAGGTCAACAAAAAAGAAAAAAGAAAAAGGAAGAAAACCATCCACTAGATGGATTGACACAGTGTCTGAAGCAGTGGGCTTAAACATAAATAAGATTGTGTGCCTGGCACAGAATCGGGGAGTGTTTTGTTCTGCTGTACATAGGGTCACTATGAATTGGACCTGACTCGACAGCACCTAACAACAACAACAACAACGTGTGATACTTTCAAGTCTACAAAGCTTTGTCATGTGTTATCTGACTTGAGCCCTAGTCTCTTCCTGCGAGGGGAGCATGGAAAACCCTGGTATTGTTTCCCTCCTGTAGATGGGAAATAACACTGGAGAGGGAAAGAGTAGAGGAAGAGTGACTTTCTCGTGTCTTTTATTAACAAGTGGTAGGACTGAGGAGACCTCTTCTTTCTGCAAACTGTTTTGTCACATTGCTCTGAAGTTATTTCTGTCTTTAACATCACTCTACTGCTGTCCTCGTCTCATGTGTGGAGCAGATGTGGAGGTAGATTTAGAGGTTTTTTTCCCCCTACTACTAGGGGTTTGAACTCAGGGCCTCACATATGCTAGGCAAGTGCAGTTCTACCATGGAGCTGCACCCCAAGCCCATTTTTAGTTCTACTTTTATTCTTATTCTTACTAAGTTGCACAGGCTGCCTGTGGCCTTGAACCTCTGATCCTTACACCTCCACCTTCTGAGCTGCTGGGATCACAGGTGTGCACCATGGTTACCAGGTAGATTTAGTCTTCTGACCAACTACTGGGCCCACTGAGTGAAGAGCTGAACATTTTTGAGAAAAGTATGTTTTTTCCCCCGTACGTGATATATTGATAATAACTACTCATGGAAGCTGACCTGGGCCTGGACATTCACTAAAAAGGAACTCTTCTTTGAGCTCCAGGAAGAAAATATCAAACAGAAATGGCTAGGCCGTGCTGGATGATATAGCTGCCTTCTTGCCCTCATGGAGGATATAGAAAGTTTTATGTGGTAGTATAGATGAATAAGGCTTTACATTGTGTTTCAAAACTTATAGTATTAGAGTCACTTATTTACACACAAAATAACTTATGCAATGAGCATGGTATTTAGATGTGCTCTTAGTAAGAAAACTCTAAATTTTAATATGTTGTCTAGTTTATTACAATGAGATCAGTCAGATCATAATCAGGTTGATGAACAAAATGACAGTCTTGACTTAAAATCTCTCTGACCATTAACTCAACAATATAGTAATGTACATTCTAATAACAAATATAGTCTCAGAGTTAAAAAGTTCTTTTTCTTTAACATGTTAACATAAATATTACTAAAGGTAACTGTATTTTCCAAAACAAAGAGTTTCCATCCATGTTTCCTCTGTCTGCCTTTTGCTACCAGTAGCATTTCCCCAGCTGGCTCTGCATCAAGACAAGGTGGAAATCGCCTCCTCTTGTTGCTTAGACTTGGTGGGGAGGGCAAGAGCCAGAGAAAACTGGACCATGAGGGCTCCAGTGAGCTCCCTTCTGCCCATTCCCAGAGGAGACTTACTAGATAGTCATTCATTCATTCATCACATCTGTATCATTTGCCTTTGAGAACTTGATAGTCTTCCCCCATTAAATCCTTTGAGGCATTTTGAGCCCTGCTTTGCTCTTCAGAGCCCCAGTGATGATGGTGAGTACCATATTCAGCACTGAGCTCAGGACTTTGCACTTCTTACTAACAATGCCCCTTACACAGACCTGAGAGATATTTCCCTGTTAGGAAGATCTCCCTTTTCCCTCCAAGGGATGGCAGAATGGAGGCTCCGAGAGATTTGGTGATCTGCTAGATATTACACAACTGATAAAAGGCATGGCTAGGATTGGAACATAGGCCAAAGGCAGAGCTCTCTCCACTGCATTGTGGGGCTTTTACATCTGGGACCATCACCCAGCCACCTCGGGCCACCGAGTATAGCAAATATTTTCTCCCTCCCTCCAAATTTAGTTTTTCTCCTCAGTAGACCTAGCTTAAAACAAAACAACAACAACAAAAAACCCTGTGCTTAATTATCATTATATTTTGAATAGCATTAGTAAAATGTCATGGAGATTTGTTTTCTCATTATATAAAGCGCCCACAGGATAACATCAGTTTTGGCTCTTGTTTCTCAATGCCTAAAATATTTTTCACCTGGCTGTCTATAGAAAATGTTGGTTGACCTTGGGCTTTAGATGATAATATTAACTTACTAAGCACATGTCAGCCAAAATAGAAATATTTATTATTTTGCCATGTATAGGTAGAGAAGTGTTTGCTGAGAGTTTGCTGTAATTCAATTGGTGTGTGATTCATAGCCTGTGGCACTACTAGCAGGTATAGAATCTTAAGAGGGGGGACCTGGTCGGAAGTGAGGTCATTGGGGGTGTGTCCTCAAAGAGGATTGAAGGAGGTGAGTCTCTACCTCTTTCTCATTGCTTTCTGGCTTCCCTGGAATGAGTGGTCTGCTGCGCCATGTCTCCCCACTATGATGGGCTGCCTCAGACTTAAAAGTTAACAGACTCAGACTGTTAACTCATGAGTAACTGTTACTACAAACTTTTCCATATAGCAGGAAAGCTCTGCCCTTTTAAAATAAATAGATAGAAACTCAAAATATAGAATAAGTATATATTTAACAACAATAACAACATATATTTAACTTAAATTTATGGTAACTGCTTGGTAAATATTTTCCAACCTTTCTCATCTATCTAACTGAAGATTAATAACCATCTTAATGTCTAACTTCTTTGAACCACTTGTATCAAAAGCTTTTTAAATCCAAACTTTCTTATTAATTGCTTGAAACTCATAGCCTTTGGTTTTAAATGTAATTTTGACTATAGTTTATTAAGGCTTTCTGTTTTTCCTTTAGTTGGGATGAGACTCACTTTGGAAAAATGGGAAGTTACTATATCAACCGCACCTTTTTCTTTGACGTGCACCCGCCTCTGGGAAAGGTGAGCTGTGTGGTAAACAACAGATCTTTCATCTAGGAGGATGGCTTCTAAGGGCTGGAACCATATTTGGTTTTGATTTTAATTCATGGACTTGAGAATTCCCTGCCGTTCAGGACCAGCTACTTTGATAGAAAATCCTTGGTTTTTAGGAGTCCTCTGGGCCCAAGAAAGGAATGAGTCCAACAAGTGATAAATGGATAAACAAATGTAGTATGTCCATACCATGGAATGTTATTCAACCATAAAGAGGAATGAAGATCTGATACATGCTACAGTATGGATGAGTGTTATGCTAAATATAAGAAGCCAGACATAAAAGTTTATATATTATATAAATTGAAATGTCCGGGACTGGTAAATTCTTAGAGACAGAAAGTAGATAAATGGTTGCCAGTGTCTTGAGTGGAGGGAGGATTAGGGAGTGACTGCAAATGGGTATGGAGTTTCTTCTTGGGATGGTGAAATGTTCTGGAATTATGTAGTGGTGCTGATTGCACAACCTTGTGCATATACTTAAAACCACTGATTGTATACTTTTAAAATGGTGAATTTTAGCTTAGAGGAGCTAAGTGTCCACACAGTAACCTTCTTTGTAACCTTCTTTTCCCCTCCTCACTCCCAGCCTACACATAGGTTGACATGTTCCTCTCACGTGTTGTACAATTTGAACTTCTACCAGTTAGAATCCATTTTACTCTTTGAAAAACAAATATCTCTGAGTAGGGTAATAGATTAGTCTTGGCATTCAAGTCTTTCTTCCTAATTAGAGACTGAGATCCCAGCACCAAGGGGACAGGAGTTTGTATGTCATGAATAGGGGAAGTGATCTTGGAACAAGTAGTACTTGTGATGGAGAGGGGTTGGGGGAGGCAAGGGTAGTGATCTGTGTCAGGCTGACCTAAGGAAGCATGAGAACATGACCAGGTCACTGAAGGAGGAT
Source organism: Pedetes capensis (assembly GCA_007922755.1). Lineage (NCBI taxonomy): Eukaryota > Metazoa > Chordata > Mammalia > Rodentia > Pedetidae > Pedetes > Pedetes capensis. Next base: position 21,414 of record VMDO01008783.1, read on the forward strand.
GGGTAGAGAGAGGTAAGACAAGTGGCCTGTTTTGAAATTTGTTCTGAGCCCAGAAAAGGGTAGAAAATGTGATACCTTTTCTTGTCTGCTTTACAACGCAAAAACAACAAAGAAGAGCAATATGTGTTGTCTCATATTAACCTTAGAAGGACCTGATAAAATAGGTACTGTTGTAGCTCCACTTTGAAGATGAAGAAATTGGCATTTTCTTCTTTTCCCCTCTGGGGAAATGTGTCTGTCTTTGCATTGCTCCTTCTCATTTTTTTCCTTTCTCCTTATGCCTGGTGTGTAGCTTACTCCATCACTTTTCTCCCTCTTCATCGTGATTTAGAATTTCATTTTCCTTTCAATGGGCCAATCTCCCAGGAATCAGCATCTGCCCGTGACTCCTCCCAAGAGCTGTCATGTTTTATTTCATAACAAATGAAAGAAGGCTGAATGTGAGAGCCCCTTGCGGACCCTGCCCTTCAAATTGTGGGTTTTTTTCCCTCCCTAATGTTTAGTCTGCACTGTTCCCAAGAACTTAGCCATTTACAAGAGAACATTTGTTTCAAGCAATGAGCTCTACAGACAAAGGATTCTTTACACTGCAACAGCTGCAGGAGAAAATGTCACATTGGCCACTCCTTTTATGGACAGTGGTTAGGGGAAGCCAAAGTCTGTGCATGCAGCTGGAGGGAAGTTCATGGGTCAGAGGAATCTTCTCCTAAAGGTCTTTCATCTTTTTATTTGTTCTTTCCTCAGATGCTGATAGGTCTTGCTGGCTACCTGAGTGGGTATGATGGTACTTTTTTGTTCCAGAAGCCTGGGGACAAATATGAGCATCACAGCTACTTGGGAATGCGAGGAGTAAGTCTTTGTGATTTTATGTAGACTGACTAAACCCTGGGGCCACATTCCATTAGAACTGTTATTGCTGGAGGCCCTGGAGAGGCAGCAGGTGTAAATAAAGGGACTTTTGGGAGAGGAGAGCTTGCTTGGAACCCCTCCCCTTCTGTAGTGTGGATATTCAGAATTGAGGTGGGAAAGGAGAGAAAGGGAGGCCATAAATAATTCAGAGATTACATAGGAGCAAGCACACACTGCCATCTGTTGCCTAACTGTTGTGAAATCAGAGCGCAGGCTGGAGAGCAGCCTGGACCCAGGCAGCCAGGAGTCACCTGCAGCCCTGCCTTAGCCTCTGCACTGATGTGTAGAACGTCCTTCCTCTCTGCAGCCATAGCTGTTCCAATATTGCCTACCTCCATCAGCTTTTTCTTGAGATTTTGGCATCTCCACACCCTGTCACTAGATTCTCATGCCTTTACCCATGAGGGTTTTGGGGACCCCTAAGGAGTTTTCCAGACTAATTTTAAGGGAGGCCATGTATCTGCGTCAGTCCCTCTGTGCCCTGTTTGCTTGATGGAACATGTCAGAACCTAAACACCCAACTCTCTGGGAACGCCGCAGCTATAGTAACCTGGAGAAACTGACCTCCAGTTTGGAGCTCTCTGAGCAGTTTGTGTTCACAAGCTCTTTTCCTTGAGAACCTAGAAGCATTTTAGATAAACAGCTGTGTGCTCATTTGGTCTAATCAGTGAACAGTTTGTACAGTCATTCACATCATCGTAAACAAAGAGTGTCCCTTACCCCTCAAATTCATATTCTTAAGTGACTCTGTGTCTTCCTAATGACTTTTTTGGCCCTATTTTTTATTAGTGATTTTTTAGTTAGTGTACAAATTAATGGGTTTCATTATGACCCTACTGACTGTGAACACTGTGTAGCACTGGATATATGCCTGATTCACTGTAGACTTGCTGAGGAATTGAGAAGGCTAAATACAATAGACTCATTTATTCGCCTTCACACTGGGACACACTGCTTTCTTTTTACAAAGAGTGACAACCCAAATGTGTGAATTTCCCATTCCTCTGGGCTTGTCTACTTACTGTTGATGGATAGAGAAGGGGGATGGAAGAGGGCTGGTGATTTTAAAAAAAGCAAAAAAGAAAACAATTTACCCAATACTGAAGTGCCAGGCAGTCTTTTTTTCCAAAATCAAAATATATTCTGTAGATTAAAGAGTGGTTTCTGATGTGATTGAAGAAAAGAACCAGAGGAGGCATTATAGAAATAACGTTGTTGTTGTTGTTAGGTGCCGTCAAGTCGGTATCCGACTCATAGCGACCCTCTGTACAACAGGGGAAACACTATTGTCAGTGCTTCTCTGCTATTCATAGGGTTTTCAATGGCAGATTGATTTTTGGGAGGGGGTTGCCAGGTCCTTCTCCCAAGCCTACAGCTTCTGGTGTTCCCAGGCGCTCTCCCATCCAGGTACTAACCAGGCCCGACCGTGCTTAGCTTCCGAGATCTGACGGGATCGGATGCCACAGGGCTACGGCTGCAGGCAGAAATAACATTAGGATTTTCTAAAATATTCAGATACCTTCAAATAATGTCTCATACCCACAGTTTTATGATAGATTCTAATGTTTGCCAAATACTTTCCGTGTGCTAATAAACCTGTAGCTAATTTAATCTTCAGAGTAAACCTATGAGGCAGGAACTCTGATTTTTTCCCATTATGCACATGAGGTGGCTGAGATAGGAGATATGACCCTCTCACAGTCACAGCTAGCAGCGATGAGATGGTCCTGGCTACCTTCCTGGCTGAATGTCACCAATTTCACGCCAATGTATGTGTTGTGGCTCCTTGAGAACATACATGTTGCTTAATTTGATTCTTCACTGTTACACCAGACCTTTCTTATTTACTGATACTCTGGTTGATTTTAGGTCACCGAAGTCATGCCTTTGTCTGGGTCTTCTTTCGCAAACATTAGTTTCTCCCAGGTCAGGAAGATTGCTGATGCTTAGCTTAGCTTAGTTTATTATTTGACAGCTTCTCTTTTCCTTATAGTTCTGTGCATTCCTTGGTTCCTGGTTGATCCCTTTTGCCTACCTCACTGTATTGGATCTGTCCAAGTCCCTCCCAGCGGCATTGCTCACTGCTGCCCTTCTCACCTTTGGTAAGTGGCCTTATCCCATGTGTTTTGGGAAGTGGACTACCACATTGACCATACCTGGAAAGCAGTACATCCAAGCACCCCATCTGTGGGCCCAGTTCTTAATAACTTTAGATAGGGCAAAATATATTGCCAATCTCATTTTACTCACTGGTAATACTTACGTGTATAAATACTTTCATAGCAAACCTTTATATTATTGAAGGGGAGAATTAGCATGAGTAATCCTAAGGAACAGACTATGTTTGTGTTACCTGCATTTGAATTTGGAATGGATAATAAAATAAATTTGTGTGCATGCATGTGTGTATGTTTGAAGGAAGCTTATGGTTTTAATTTTGCTTCTCATAGGTTAATATTAAAATTAGTTTACATTCCCTAATCTAATTACGGGGCTGGGATTTAGCTCAGTTGGTAGAACACCGCTCTACAGTCTCTGAGGTCGTGGGTTCAATTCCCAGCACTGCAAAAACGGGAGAAGGATGTGGCAATCCACTCCCGAGGCAATGCTGAAACAATCAGCCATTGAAAACCCTACAAGGGTCACTCTGAGTCAGACATGCCTCTATGGCACCTAACAACAACAACAACAAACTAATTACACTGAATGGGAAATGAGTTGGATAGGTATGGAGGCCACACAGGCCTTGGCAGCTGTCATGGGAATTGGTTAGTCTGAATGAGATAGGAAGGCACTAGAGACTTTAAGCAGGAACATGATATAATGAGATTCAAATATTTAAAAAATCATTCTGTTGGGTGCCATGACTCATGGCTATAATCCCAGTAACTCAGGAAACTGAGGCAGGAAGATTGTGAGTTTGAGGCCAAAAGCAGCCTGTGCAACTTAGCAATACCCTATCTCAAAATTAAAAAATGAGCTGGGGGCATAGCTCAGTGGCGGAGTACTTGCCCAGTGTGGGTGAGGCTTATGGTTTAATCCTCTAGTACTGGGGGAAAAAATCACTCTGGTACTTATGTGGGGAAATCAATTCTCCACAGAGACTTCATATATAATAAGACTATTGTTATTGTTAGGTGCTGTTGAGTTGGGTCTGACTCATAGTGACCCTGTGTACAACAGAACAAAACACTTCCCACCACTATGCCACACCCAACACTATGTCAGTGCTTCTCTGCTATTCATAGGGATTTTAATGGCTGATTGTTTCAGGATTGTTTTGGGAGAGGGCTGCCAGGTCCTTCTCCCATTTTTGTGGTACTGGGGATTGAACTCAAGACCTCAGAGAGCACAGAGTGGCACTCTACCAACTGAGCTAAACCCCAGCCCTAGACTGTCATAGGCATATGTAATTTGTGGCTACATAAGTGGGGTGGCTGACCTCTCTTTTGATGGTGGAAAAGAAGAAGAGAGTGGTTTCAGGGCTGCTCCAAGTGAATGACATGGTCCTCTTTGGGGTTGAGGGCCTAGAGGCAGCATCAGATGCTGCTTCTCTTTGTTGGGCTTTGGTGTATGCCAGAGCCGTGGCCTTCGCCCTTTCTCATGAGCCAGTGGTGACTCAGTGGCCATCTAGTGTTTACTGTCCAAATGCTTACATATGCAGCAAAGGGGGTAGTTCTTACTGCTGGGGTGTTTGGTTTTTCACGAGTCCCTCTCCACACTGCATTTTGACCAGCGAGCTCGTGTTTTTCAGACACAGGATGCCTCACTCTGTCCCAGTACATCCTCCTGGACCCCATCCTGATGTTCTTCATCATGGCTGCCATGATGAGCATGGTCAAGTACAACTCCTGCGCAAACAGGTCAGAAACATCATCTTCGAGTGGGGTGGGTCAGAAGCTGTGGCAGCCCCATAAGTTCCCTAATGCCCAGGACAGGGGTGGGTGTCTAGTGGACTTCTCTTGAGGCTGAGTTTAAGGTATACATACTTTTCATTTGTTTGTTTTTTAATGTAGAATGTCCATTTTAGTCAATAAAAAGAGATTTTAAAATGTATTCCATAGATGCCTTTAGTTTTCCTTTACATAAGCCCTGAGAAAAATGTCAGTTTCTTTCAAGAGTATTATTATGATAATTATCTTTATAATGGGGGAACAATTGGGTAGGAGTTTATATTATGGAGGGATCCTAATGCTTTCTTCTCATTCACATGTTATGAGCTTCCCCTCAGCCCCAATGCTCGTTAGGAGCTCTGGGACAATTTATCCTTCATATTCTTTACCCTGGAGGGGAGGGCACTAGGGTAAAATCTTGCCTCAGATCTGTTTATCTCCCTGCATCAGTGGTTGCATCCCACCCTGACCAGCCAAGAGGATCCTTACAGGCCTTGGTCAGTTCTAAAGATGATCTGGAGTGTCTGGTCTTTTCCAGAATAATCTTCTCTAGATCATCCTTCTGCCTGTGAGAGAGTAGGTCGTTCATTGTATTTACACCGGAAGAGCTGACCTCTCCTAGGCTTTTCCAGAAGTCAATGTGGTTTTACCCATTGCCAAGCTCATTAAGCCATATTATGCTAATCACACCTAAGCCAGTGACTACCAGCCTACTCTGGTTTGGGGTTATCATCTAGTTCTATCACATCCATTTCCACCTACCATTTCTTGAATACATACTGTGTGCCAGGTACTATGCTAAGTACTGGAGCTATGGAGGTGCAACGGTGCATAGAAGTTGGCTGTAAGGAGCATTGATTCTGGCAGTTGGGGCAGCTACATCCTCAGAAAATTGGATGCAGTATACTCAGTGCTATTAGTACAGCAAAATGGTTAAGAGCATTAATGATAACCTTGGGCTGACTGCCTGGATTAGAACTATGCTCCACTACTTCCTAGCTGTTTTACTTAACTTCTCTGTACCTCGATTTCCTTGGTGTAAAAAGAGGGTAATAGGCTCTACTTCATGGCATTATGGTGAGGATTAGAAGAGTCCGTATGTGTACAGTGCTTGGAATGGTGCACTCAATAAGTACTCAGTAAGCACTCAATAAATGCTGGTTTTGGCAGGTCAGATGTGACACAAAGGAGAGAGCTAAGTCCAGCAGACTTCTCTGGGTTTTCCTTTTACTTCTCCTTCATTGGTCACTAGTAAAGAATGAGCCTCCTCCATGCCTTAGCCCCTGCACTTAGCAGGGAACACCATGGACCCTCTCCCCAGAAAAATATCCCACTTCTTCCCACACTGGTTTGCCTGTAGTATCAGGGTCTCACAGACCACATCCTCTTTGGTGCCAGGCTATGTCCCACCGCCCCAGCGCAGGCACAGCACAGCCTCTCTGAGTCAGAGGACCTCTGCCCCATCCCACTGCTGCTCCTGCTTTCAAGTTTGGTTCTAGCTGCCAAACTGAACTCTGGTCTTATTACTTTCCAGGCCTTTCTCTGCACCCTGGTGGTTCTGGCTCAGCCTGACTGGCATTAGTCTTGCTGGCGCTTTAGGGGTCAAGTTTGTTGGCCTCTTTATCATCCTGCAAGTGGGATTGAACACCATTTCAGATCTTTGGCACCTGTTTGGAGACCTTAGTCTTTCACTGGTGAGAACCCAAATGTTTTTAGAACTATCTTTATTCCCTAG